>JH431849.1:0-14490 GCA_000239455.1 Strigamia maritima | reverse complement strand
TTCTCCATCAAATCAGAGAGTAGACAAGTAGAAGTATAACCATTCCAAGTGTGAGTATTCCTACTCCATAAAATAAAAGAATAGACAAGTAGGAGTATAACCATTCTAAGTGTTAGTATATCTACTCCATAAAATAAAAGAGAGACAAGTTGGAGTATAACTATTTTACGTGTGAGTATTCATAAGTGGGAATATATTATTTTTATTCTTGATTGACATCACTTACCACTTGATATCAAGTGGTGAATGAGGTGGAGAATGAGCCCGGGCTCCAATGGAGTCTGGGCTTTTGTTTTTCACCAAGTATGAATGTTATGAGAACATTATAGCCATTGATTTTCCAATATTATTTCAATGCAATCTCATGTTGTTTTCATTATAATAAGTACGTTTACAAAGAGTAGAACTATTCTTTTCAGCTCCTGTTACACCTTAAATATATAATTTTATTCTTTGTTCTGATGGAGTAATTGTATTCCTTTCGCCAATGTTTACTATTAACAAGAGTAAAATAGTATTTTGAATTCATACTCCAAATGGGTGTATCAGAACAATACTCCTTTAGGGAGACAAAATGCACCATTTCTATTGGGAGTATTATTACTTCAAAAATGGAGTCAGCCATGGGACAAGCGCCATACTCCACAATTGGAGTAAAATGCCTCCTATTTTTCTATGAGTGTACTACAGCCAGGATTAGTTTACATTTACATTTATTTTTAACCGATAAAATCTAATCGCTGAAATTTGGCCCTACTGAGGGTTAGATTCACTTTACCTCTAATGAATAGTTAATTTTCTAACTGAATGATAATTGACTTCCGCCAGTTAGGTTTAGTGACAACAGTTATTGGCAAACAGCAAACTAGTTTAAACAAATGTTAGCTCAAAATGGATTTTGTTTTTCTGCATTTGCATGGTGCTTAAAAAAGCAAAATGGAAAATCTAATTGCGACAAGATTATGTGCCTTGTCATAATAAAAATTGAAAAGAGAAAAATATGAATAAAAAAGAAAATTAAAAAAATTCTAATTACTGTATCAAAGTGGAACGGAAAAGGCAATTTACATATAAATCGAAAGTGATAACTCCGAATCACTTTGAATTAGTTAGTAATACGGGGCGCATGCATTATGGCTAATAGGAAAAGTTTTTTTTCTCATGACGACACATAATCTTGTTGCAATTAAATTTCCTTTTCTCTTTTCTTTAATCACCATCCAAAGTAATCTGCGCTTTTACGTGTGATTGTCATTAACCGCCTACCATGTGAAGATTTTATTTTACAACCTGTCACGATCCCGAGACACTTATTTAGACCTGTGCGACTGGCCAGTAATCGATAGAACACTTTTTGCGAAAAATTCTGTTTGAATTAAACAAAATTTTAAATAAATGATGATTTAGTTTCGAGAAAATTTTTTTCTTTTCCTGGCGTTGTGTTGTATGCTTAGATTCTCAATTCCCTATCCCTAATCGGGAGAAGAAATGCTGCGTTGTCATGGTAACTTATTTGAAGGTTTGACATCGCCAGTGATAGATGTCTTGCACAGACAAGTGTTCACTGAAACTAGATGGGGGGACGGCAAGGACACGGAAGGAAAATTGTGTCCGGTGGGGTTGGACGACAGGATTTAATTATCGCGTCTTCATTTATATCTGATAAGTCTCATGGGTGCCGCGGGTGAAGTAGTTTGTTGTGGGTGTTTGCTGTTGACGGGTTTCATTCAGTCTCACTCGGCTGCACTCGCTCGACTGTGAAACTTACAAAATGACTTTGCTTCATATTTGGATGTTAGTTTTCTGGTTATTTACGCAATAAAAGGGATTAGATGGGGGAAATGGAAAAGAATAATTGGTAATACCAATTTAATTGGCCCTAGTTTTTTTTCCCGCTATAAATTGGCCAATCGAAAACAACTTTTTTTTCTTCTATCGAAATTCGAATGTTATGATGGGTGTGGAAATTGGATTTTTTTTTATATAATAGCCGGAGTGATGCTATATTACGTTGTTTTCATATTTTTTGACAGAATTCATATTGGGAATATGGAAGTGGGATGTTTTCCAAGTAATTAAATACCATTGTGAGAAGTAATATTGATTTTTCTTGTTTTCCGCTGTTATTTATTTATGCACTTCTGTTATTGAAAGTTTAAATTGCTTGTTAGAAATTAATCAAAACATATTATGGTAAAAACATGCAATTGCACAAGTTTCACGTGTTTAAATGACTTTCCTCTCATTTAATAACACTTTGACGTTATAAGTGTTGATTAAGTTCGTTTTCACATTCTAACGCAGTGATAATTTTTATTCACCGAACAAAAGGGTCGTTTTACCTCTTCTGGTGATGACTCTTAAGGGTCGAAAAGCTTGTTGTTAATTTATGTTTGTAATTTAAAGTGTTTTTTAATTAAGTTTTACATGAGATAAAAACAAAAACGTGGTTGTAGAAGCTATCAAGTGTAACAATTCCTCGAATTGCATATTTTAAAGTGGAATGCAAAATGATCAACGTACCTTCATTGATTGTGATGATACCTAGAGGCATGACACTTACAGCTACCATTAGATCCGTCATTGCGAGTGATAGGAGGAAGTAATTGGTCATGTTATGTAGTCTTTTTTCAAGACAGATCGCTAAACAGACCAAAATATTTCCCGTTGCGGTGCCCACGAGGATGAGGGAAGTGAAAATTGCAGCTAAACCCATTCCCCCATCCCCGATTCTCCAACCGGTCTCGGTCTCTCCTCTCCCTCCAGCATCTTGCAATATCCGCGTGACAGTCGCATCGGGTATCCATGTGGCGAGGACCGTTGACAATTGCAAATCGGACGGGATCCTGTCATCATCGACGGAGTTGTAGGAAGATTCGTTGGCCATTTTCGCCTCCGATTCGATTACATGAGAGAGGAGAATGACGAAAACTCGCCGGTCTAACGTCTTTTTAAGCACTGCCACTCCCACAATGCGTGGGTGTCGTGCGTGATCACCACGTGACGCACCGACTGGGTTGCTTGGAAGCGACTGCGACGGCTTCTGATTCATTGCACTCGCGATGGAACATTGGGCTCGGAGACTGCGCTCTCTGCTGGCTGATTTTCATTTTTTTTCTTTTTTCCTTCTTTTTCGCAAGTATTATCTCTCCCTATGAACACCCTACAGGTAAGACAGGGAGATGGTGGCGCTGGAGGTGTAAAAGTACCATATTGAAAAATACATTGGTTAATCGATTTAAAAAAAAAAGAAAGATTTCTTAGAAGGAAAAGTGAAGTTTTTTTGTGTTGTATCGATTAATGGGTCGAACTGCATGTTTGATCAATTTTCTATCGATTACTGGTGTTTGTTCAACTATCGGAAATTAAACTACATCAAATTTTCGTCAGTATGAATGAAATATATTTTTTTAAATCGATTCTAGTTTGGTTATTATAGAATAAAAAGAAAGAAATAACAAGAGAGAATGTGGTTCGATTTGGAAATCAGTTTAGAAAGTGGCAAAACACCTGTCTGCTCGCGTGTTCATTTGTCCCCGACTTGAATATCGATGTTTTTAGGTGCGAAAATAAAACGATGGTAATTGAATTTAATATGCAAAGTTTGGGGTAGCATGAGAGTTGTCGGTGCGCAGAATCATATTTTGGCGACAACATACACGAAGTAAAGGACTTTAAAAACGTAAGTCTTTGTTGTTTTTTTCTTTAGTTTTACCGTATTCCATTAAGAGTGGGATTTACGATTGTTTGCCAAACTAGTTCATCCATTAAAAGTGTTGTGTACGAGTGTACCTGCAGGGTTGAGGGGTGGAAATCGATTTAACGGTCAACATGTAATTGCATTAAGCAGGAAGAAATTGATTTTGTATTATTAATTACATTATAATTATTTAAAAAATTTCAATTGGGTCAAAGTTTTTGTAAACCGCAATCTAATGCTCGTGTCATGGGTGATCAGTGTATGGCGTTGCAGCAACGCGTATTTAGCGAATGCAGATGTTGGCTACGTTTCTGTCTGAACCACTTCTGCCAGAAACTATTGGTTTTGCTATTATATGATTATTCATATTAGCTAAAGTGCTCCAAGTTGTTAGAATTTTGTGATTTATTCAAAATTTCCGGCATATAATGGAAGAGGTCGATGTGGAGCCCTGCAAAGCAATTAATCTTCTAAACTGGCCGAGTTTGATATTGTCTCGTCTCTTGCTGCGAGTCTGCTAATAACTAATAAGTAACTATGTTCCAATTAGTTGATTTCTACTGGCGCTTATTTCCCACAGGGCATCAACTTGTCTGCTGGAGTAAGCTGGTGATGCGTTCACTTTATCACAAATAAAATGGGCCCAACGTTGTTCAAGAAATAATTAAAGTTTATTAGTTGAAGGATTGAAGGGTGGGGAGTATTGAATAGAGTGAGCTGAATTTAGCAAGAAAGTTTGCTGCTTTTTATCCGGTTGTCATGAAACATGCAGGGTTGATATCATCCTGGCAACGACGAGAGTTGGTGACGACTTAGTTCTCTACTTTCCATTGAATTGAGAGATGAATGAAAACTAAAATTATCTTTTTAGGCCTAAAGATCAATTTAGATGGAGAAATTATTCAGTAGTTAGCAGTTTTTCACTATATTTATAGCTATACCGGGGGTTTTCGTAAGGGAAAAGTACCTGGATAATCACAAAATATTTAAAAGACTTTTGTAAGAGACGTTATAAGACTAACTAGTTTATAGTTTGATAAAAGAGAGTGGATTTTTGTAATATAGCAGGTAGTGTAAAATATTTAAGATGGACTAAACTAAATGAGAGTTGGGATTGATTTCCAATAGTTTTTAAAAATTACACATGTCAGTTAGTTTATGGTGGTTATGTATGTTTCTGCAGCGGTTGCTTCATGTTACAACATTGCAAAATACCAGAGATGCCATTGAGAATTGCATTCTTCACTTAGATGTTTCGCTGGACAAAGTTAATTAGAGTTTAATGTTATTTTTTAATTATATATATTCTCATATTTATTTATCACTTGAAATGGGTCATATTTTTCTTTTCTATAATCTAGTGGAAATTAAATATTTTTTTCTTTGTATAATTTGAAGATTAGAATTTCTCTTTTTTTTTCCACAGGCAAAATGATAATTTTATGCCTGATGAAATTGCCTGGTTCAATTTGATGAGTTTTTTCTTGTTATTTTCGCCTCTGACATCATAGAGAAGTTACTAGAAAAATGCATTAAAATCGCAATCTATTTAAAATAACATTGATGAGGAGAAATATATTTTTATAATTAGTTAGCGTTTATATAGCAATTAGATGAGGAGAAAGATTCTATAATAAGATCGTATTCTTTTACTATTTCTATGGTAATGGACGAATTGCGGCTGCGGATTGATGCTAGATGAAAGCGAATAATTTGAATCTCTGTAGGCAACCACACGTAAGGAAATCAGAATAATCCGGTTTTTGCTCAAAACTGGGGTGCAGCTGGAATAAATTTGCAAATCTTATTTTGGGATATGGATATCAAAAGAGATTTAAATTGTCTATTCATGAATATTTCTATATATATATATATATATATATACATAAGCTTCGAATTCGTTTAGATATCTTAACTTATTCACCTTAACTCTCTTAAAGTGACGTTTTTGACCACACATGAGCAAAAACGTAACTTTAAGACAGTTAAGTCAAATATGTTAAAATATATAAACGAATTTGAATCACGCGACATCAAAAAGGAAATTATACTCGCAACACGACAAAATAAGGAGAAAAAACATATTATAAAACTCCACCAGTGTCATGAATATCTTAACTCAGTATCACGAACCAAACTTATCCCTCAACAAAAATTACGAAAAGTTACAATAACAATTAATGTTAAGATTACTTGTATTTTACAATAGCCGCGTTCAAATTCGTTTAGATATTTTAACTTATTCACCTTAACTCTCTTTAAGTGACGTTTTTGACCACACATGGGCAAAAACGTCACTTTAAAAAATATATGTTAAATATGTTAAAATATATAAACGAATTTGAACGCGGCTATTGTAACATTAATTGTTATTGTAACTTTTCGTTATTTTTGCTGAGTGATAAGTTTGGTTCGTGATACTGAGTTAAGATATTCATGACACTGGTGGAGTTTTATAATATGGTTTTTTTCCTTATTTTGTCGTGTTGCGAGTATAATTTCATTTTTGATGTCACGTGATATAATCTTGTTTAAAAATTGTTTGCACCGGTAGAGCGCTCTGATTTGCGGGGAAGATTTTATAGTTGATATTTATTACGTGTTTGAGTTACAAAATCCAGGCTGATGAAACAGTTAAAAAAAATTTTCATGGGTTGGAATCAGTCACAAAATCACTTGGCGGGTCTGAATCTATATTTACATAGAAATTCTGTGAACAATTTGAATTTTAAAAGGTGTAAGTGCATTTATGCGAGGTTTTTAAAAATTAAAAATTAAATTATATTTGATTTTTGAGACACACTTGTTGCTCACCGAAGTCTTAGCACTGCAGCATCAATACTGATGAGTGTAGGTTTGCGTGTGGGTTAAATTTTATTAAATAATAATTAAAACTTGCATTTTAATTGTAACATTACAGTTTTTGACATTTGAAAGTTGCCTAGCAGCAAATTCATTTGCATTCTACGACGTACAGTAGCTTTGAAAATTTCAACCTTTACAATGTCAAACTAATTTCTAGTGTGAACAAGCTTCGGTGGTGGGATCACTTTCCACTTTTCACTTGAGATATTTGAAATTGAATTTGGAGGACTTCAATACTTTAGATTTAACGAGATTTTTATTGCGGTACTATTTGCTTTTTCCCAATTTTATTGTGTGCAATAATAATAATAATAAAAAATTAGCAATAGTTTTTTTTGTATTAAAATGAACTAATTAAGCATATAACATTTTAAATTGACCGCCTGTGGTTGGTTTTCTTGCAAGTTCCTGGAATAAATCGATTTTTTCGTTTATTTTTTTATTTCCAGGGGGATAATATCAGAAACATTTATTTTTATTTTATTATTACGTTTATTGACTTTTGAAGTGGTTCGTATTGAAATTTATGACGAGATCTATCATCGTCATGTTTGAAATTCTTCCACGTCTATTGGAGTATTTTCATCAAATTTGTAGTGAAGAGAAATGTTGTGTGGACTGTGATTATCTTTTGTGAAGTGACTGAAGTCGAATCCATAATCATTCGGGAAATAAAGAAGTGTGAAATTGTGTGCATCTGAAAAGAGGTTTGCGAATAGGATGAAGGGAAGGAGATTGTAAATCTTGAATATTATGCGGTGGATAAAAAGATTTAGAAAGTTATCATCTGCTCTGGTGCATATTTGAAGAAGAAAAATGAGGTTGTAAAGTGAAGGTGATGATTTGTATGAACGAAAAAGACAGTTTTCATTTTTTTCCTCATTGGCAAACAATTCTCGTTCGAAAAAGTTGTAATTAAGGTTCGGAAATATTTTTTATGTCTCGAAATATTCATTTTCAAGATTTTTTTTACTTAAGATCAATTTAATGATGACCTAATGGAGTTTTAATTGGATTAAACGTGCGATAATTCATGCAATATCGTCTGCAAGACAAATTTAAAAATGGTTGATCAATATTTTTTTCGAAGTTTAGGAAATAAAAAAAACGATTTTTATCCATTAGAGCAAATTGAATTGAAAAAAATCCCGTTCTATGCGCAATATGTGTTAATAAGGAGTGTTTTTCGTATATGGTTTCGTTTTTCTAAAGAAAATTTAGTGAGCTAGCATAGAAATTGGATTTGTGAGACGCACTGTCATTTCTATTGGACTTGCCGTAGAACATTATCATAGATATTGGAAGAATGGTGCTTCCTGACTTTTAAGAAACAGTTAGCTTTGGTCGATAAACATGTTTCCTTTCAACTCTTGTTTGTTTGTCGCATTTTAGTTGCTATTGTATAATTTAAAGACGATGAAACGTAATGCAGTTTCGAGTTAATTACGTTCCTTAGCGAAAGGCTTTACGAGGATTAATAAACAATACAAAGCATAGTGACTCCGACAAAGAAGGTAAAAAGATGAAACTTTAAAACCAAGATCCAATTAATTCCATTTAACCAGAAAACAATTTGCACGTGGATAAACATTTTGTAAATAAATCATAAATTCGTCAACAGATGTTTATTCACAAAACGCAATATTGGATCGTAATTGGATTCATTAATAATGAACCATATAATGAACCATTTAATGTTTTTCTAAATAAATAAACAAATGAAAAACATAAATGGAAGAAAATTGTTATTTTTTTCGTTTGAATCGGGAATAAAAATATTGTGAGGTTTAAATGTGTTGGGATGACGGTTGTACGTGTCGTTGCTCCTTTTGATCGAAAGGGATCACCATTTTGTCAGATGACAATTTTATGTGTTACGTGTTTCATGGATCACCATTTTGTCATATGACAATTTTATGTGAAAGCTGAGTCCAATAACAGGAGAGGGAAACCGATACGTGTTTATCAAGTTAGGCAGTTAAGAAACTTGCTTTTGTTTCATTGGAATGTGTTTTAGTTGTTATTAGGTTATTGTTCTGTTTATGGTTTGGATTTTCTTATTTTTTTCCATTACATTTGTGATTGATCTAATCTTATTTGTCAAAATTTATTCGGGTCGTCGAGACGAAACGGTCGAAATATAAATCAAGTTTGATAAGATTCACTCAAGTTAAGAGTGGCTAGCGCAGCAAAAATTTTTTGTACATGCCACTGTTATGCCATGAGGAAAATTAATCCATTATGGAAACAATATTCCAACGTAATAAAATTTGATTTATATATTTATGTTATGGGTAGTCGATACTAGGGGTAATGGAGTGTATGGAGTATGTGAGTGTTTTTCAAAAATATTTTTATATGAATTTTATGAAATATTAGCGTTACATCCAAAGTTAATGTTTCACATGATGCGCTTAAAGTGAGCTAATTGGAGGGTTTATTTGTTGTTTATTGTGTCCAATTGATTAAGTCGCATTATGGTATACAATAGGATTAAAGTATTTGTTTTCTTATGTCAGCAGAAATCTTTTACTTGTATACAAATTTAATAAAAGAGAGCTAGATTTTTTAAAAAAAATTTATTTAGTTTCAAATGTAGTTAGTTCATATCAGCAGTAAAAGTTAATTTAGTGCTTTATGATAGTACTGTTTGGTTCGTTTAACATAGGTTTCGTTTACTTTTGCAACTAGCAGTCGATTACTTTTTTAGTATCGGTTTTGCTTAAAAATGTTGTTTTGGTGGATAAAATTTTAAAAGCATTTGGAGGAATCAATTGTTTGTAGTGTTTACGTGCATACAAGTTTTTATTTTTTAGCCAAATAATCTTTTTATTTTTTATTTGCAGGTAGGTGTCTTTATTTTTTAATTTCTTCTGAAAAGGTAGGCAACGGTTTTATTATACATTCTGCAATTTTTTTTTGTTGAAAGCAAAATAAGTCAAAGGATGAATCTCAAAAATGTTAATTAAGGGAAAATTGCATTTCACGATAACAGCAACTTGTCTGAAATTTGAATTGACGTCTATTATCTTTTAACAACAATGTTATTCGCTAGAAAACTTGCTAAGTTTATTTAAAGCACTTTATTATAAAGGCAGTAAAGATAGTAAAATACACTTTGAATATGATGACGTAGTTATGAACAAAGTTTAACTTTACCTGAAGACAAATCCAATATACCTATCATAGGTTTTAGAGATTAGTAATTTTTGCAGAACTTTTTATCTCTAACTTATATATTTCTTTCACAGAATAGGAAAGTATAAGGTATAAATTAGGTATATTCAATTCGAGGGGGTTAACATTCGTCCAAATCTTGTCCTTCGTGAGATTTAGTATTTGCAAATCCATCAAATCCATCAAATCCACCAAGCCCACTCAAATCCATGTAAATCCAAGTAAATTCACGCAAATTCATACAGATGGGTACAAATATGTACAAACCCAGTGAAAAATGTGGAACAAAATGCAACACAATACTGTATAAATCGGTCTAAATCCACTCTAAATCCACCAAATCCTTTTCAAATTCACCCAATCCAGCAAAATCAAACAGATCCACTCTGAATCCAGCAAGTCCACTTTAGATCGTGACAAATATTAAAGAAAAAAGTTGATGACTTTTTTTTTTTTTCTTATAAAAGAAATTTTATTGGCAAAATTTCTGTTTGGGCCTTTCCAAATCCACTTCAGATCCAACAAATCCAGCAAATCTACATTAAATTTTACGGATTTATAAATCTCGTCCCGTAGTTTCTCGAATGATTATCCCCTTGATTCAATTATTCTCGTTTATTTTGTTTTCCTCGTTTTTGCGGTTTATCAAAACCAGAAGTAGATGCTTTATGTGTCATTTTAACCCTGAGACTTCTAGTTTGAGGGTTAAAATGTGACATACAAACAAGCCTTCTACTTCCAGACTAGGCATCTACTTCGGGTTTTGATAAATCGCAAAACGGGGAAAAGAACGAAAACAAGAATAATTGAATGCACCTATTGAGTTTTACTGTATTAGTGGGAGTTTGATAATCACTAATTTTCTCAAGACTGAAAATAACCTACACTTGCCGCTCGATATCGTAGCTGCTAAAATTGAACTGTGAAAATTGAATTGCCAACTGCACACAGCAATGAACGATATATCAAAAAATAGTCCACTGTCGTTGTCGTAAATTGTCCATAACAAACAATAAAAACATTATTGCTATTTTTTATTATGATGTCATGTAAAATACAAAAATCACAATAATTATGGTCTTATGTTTGTTTTTGGTTTGATTTACAACAATGAGCAGCATAGACTTATACTGCCTGGACTGCGAACTTGGAGCATTGTTCATGCTATGAGACGAAGAAGCAGTTTGTACCGAGGAGGTTTCTAATTTTTTTACTTAGCAGCTTCTAGTCCGTCGTAATTCAAAATTCATCGTCGTTTGTTTGCGTTCCCAATATTCCACCAGAAATTCGGGAAATATATGGTAGTATGTGACGCCATCATTGATTTAGCAATATTAGTTTGCGATTTCTCGTACGAGACCGAAAACGAGATTTAAAAAAACGAAATTTTCACAAAAATCTCGTTTTTTAAATCTTCGTTAATAAAAATGTCGTATCGGTGTTTGCGGTTGGTCACGAAACACATACATACGACATTTAAATCGGCAGCAGCAATTTTTAGGTAAACAAGACACCTTACACAAATTAAGCCTAAGTATTGGGCTTGTGGTTTGTGCAAGGTGTTTGACTGATTAAAAAACTAACCTGAGATAATGTAATCGACACAACTTGACCAAATTACAGCCGAAGTGGAGGAAATGGCGTCAGAATTTCACGACAATTGTTGTGATTATAGGCAGTGCTCATGCGCAAGTGAAGTCGTATACACGACAATTTGAAACGAGATTTTTCAAAAATTTCGTAACAATACAAGTCCTTGAGTTTTGGAGCGAAAAATGAAATGACGAGTATTTTTAATAAAATCTCGTAACAATACAAGTCTCGTAATAATAAAAATCTCGTACGAGAAATCGCAAACTGTCTATTAGCGTGAAGATCAGGCAGACATTTCTACAACAATAGTGCTCAAATTAATCTCACTTACTGTTTATAGCAGAAGTATGATAGAAAATGTTTTTACCCCACTTCTGCCACACAGGAAGTGAAGAAGTAAGAAAATTATGCCGTCTATCTACAATGCTTGAGTTCTCAGTCAAGAGGATATAGGTCTATGTTCTTAGGTAGCATGCATCTGCATTCACGGAAGGTGTGACTATTGTGCGCAGTTGGCGATGCGCAGTTCAAATTTAGCATCACGCTATCAGGCGGCGTTTGTAGTTAGCATCAAGGGTCTGTCATTATCTTCTTGGTAGATATCGAATATCTGCTGCCAATTTGTAAAATCTTTTTGACGTTATTGGAAATCGTAATTCATTGTTTAATTAGTAGGAAGTTTGTAGTACTCGATTTAATGCATCAGTTGATGGTTAAATTTTTAAAAAAATATTATTACATCGTACAATCATCCAGATTAACCAACTAGATAAATTGTAAAGTTGGTAGTAACAGCACAAGTAGGATAGAAAAAAATAATAATAAGGGAATCATTAACCAGGAACTAAAAAAACTCTTGATACTACAGCTCTTGCAGTTCCAATTGCTGCTAACCCTAAAATTACATGTAAAGACAGGGCAATATTTCCATTCTTTACAATTATGCAATGAAGATAAAAAAAATGTTAAAAATTTCATAAAAATGTTTATCTTGAGAAGTGCATATTCTTGTTACTAATTTATTCTATTCAATTATACACTTTTTAAAAGATAATATACTTTTTTTGTGCTGAATTTGGTATTTAGCAAGTCTTAAAGGGTTTATGTCTTATGACATCAAATTTTTTATTGGTCCGTTTAAAACCATTAAAAAATTTTTTAAAAACATTAAACGGTGAAAACGAGCAGATGACAATAATAAAAAGTGAGAGATAAAAGCGAGACCAAATCGTGAATGTGCGCGATTGTTACCAGTTGGAACATAAACCCTATGCATTTAACTGTGATGTCAGAAGCTGCGACCTGCCAGCATGACCAACAATGTTCTTCAAATGAGCTGTAAAAAATATTTGGGCCGTTTTCGTTTTAAGGGAAATTATTCAGCCATAAAATTTTTAATGTTTGGATGATGCGGTAAATGAAGAGAGGTGACGGTATACATATTTAGTTCCGAATGTCAGTGTGAATTAAGTAAATTTGAAGTATTTCTTTATCTTAAACGTGTGAAAATGGATGAAAATTTTGTCTTATGACATCAAAACGTCTTGCAAGTTCAACTTTTGGAGCATGTAATTATTTAAAAGTGATTTTTATAGTAGAAATTCTTTGAGGTTCTGAGGTACCGTATTAGAACTTTCAAATTACCGATCAATGTTTAATTAATGTATCAAATTGCTTTCTTTTACCAGGGCTTCTATTGGGTTAGTTGCGCTTTTCCAATTACAAGTAGTATTAATTTACTGAAGCTGAAGGTTCATACGGTTTTGTTTTCTGGATTTCGAGAAAATTGGGTGGCAAGGGTCTAAACTTAGAGAAAAACAAGTTTATACGTGGTGGTTTATACTACTTCAGAACGAAAATAAAAATTAAAGCGTGCAACGGTTTAGCATATGGTGTCAGTTTCCATGCTAGATAATAGGACGGTAAATTTATGTAATGTCATGAGAAGAGATGTTTATTAGTACATAGTATAGTTATCAGATTTTAATTTTTGTTTTTATAATCGATTGCAATGTGATGGATTGTGTACCGTTGTACACAATTACATTAATCACAATTATCAAAGAGAAAATTTACTATGAAATGGCACGACAGTTGTTGTTTGAAAATACGCTTATTTCACATTAAAACAGCTGTGAACTGAAGACGAAGTACTATTGATTTTGTGGTCTTGCATTTGATGCCATCTGCGAGCACTAGGCAAGCTTCTGTAATGGAGATAAACTGAAGACTGGTGTCATCCAGCGGCAAGTTTAGCAACTAACAATTCGAAATTTTTTGTTAATGGTGTCCGATACAAAATTGGTGTGCTAAGTGTGGAAAGCTAATTTCTAGAGTATATTTGTTTCGGTTGGAAGATTGAAAATGAGTAATGTAACTAAAATAAATTTTTAGTTAAATTTTGAGTGGACGGTAAAAGTGATTTTTTGTCCAATTTTCTTTTTTTTTATAAAAAAAACTGTTATTTTGTGTTGTAAAAGCATCTTTAATCTCTGCGGCAATCGTTGAAATTGCTCGGCGGTGACATCTGACGACCGAAACTAGATCTTGCTTTAAGTTAAGATATAGGTCTACAGATGGCGTTATCGCATAGTTTGATCACAGGATGGTTCAGATAAAACTATTGATAAAACTCGACATGTGATTGAAAAACCTTCGCATTAAATGAATGTCCAAACACAAAAATTGCAGATCACCATTAAATTTAAGAAAACAGTTAAAGGCGGTTACTCACTTATGACTTACTAAACTACCTTACTGATAGTTAAAAACAAAGTGACACTTCGTAAATGCAAATAAAATATAAAAATACATCCAACTTCGAACAAAACAAACAAAAAATTAATTCAATACTTAGCAGTTGCACTTGTTTACCTCAGTTTTCCAATACTCCGGAGTATGAAAGCAGTCAGCGATTTGTAGTACTACTATTCCTTCCTTTTTGTTGTTACGAATATCGATCCTTAAGTGAGTTACCTGGTTGCAAGTTAAATGAAATGCATTAATACATATTCAGTTCAGAAAAACGTTAGTTTTGACTGTTGCTAAAATGGGTTTCCGATTTTATTTATTTTTTCTATTCTTTTGTCATTGATGTTTTGAATTCAAAATATTACGCTTGAATTCACTTTTGATAAATCGTTTACATCTTACCT
>JH431848.1:13296-92364 GCA_000239455.1 Strigamia maritima | reverse complement strand
GTGAAACTCACACTGCGCATGCTCAGTGCCCAAAACAGGCGGGAAGACGATTATATTCCAAAGTTTTCTCAAATTGTGTATAGTTAAAAATGGTATCAAATACCTTGGTACCATTTTCAACTTTGGTACCATTTTCAACTTTGGGTACCATTATTAACTTTGGTACCATTATTAACTTTGGTACCATTATTAACTTTGGTACCATTATTAATTTTGGTACCATTTTCAGTCTTTGGTACCATTATTAACTTGGTACCATTTCAACTTTGGTACCTATTATTAATTTTGGTACCATTTTCAACTTTGGTACCATTATTAATTTTGGTATCATTTTCAACTTTGGTACCATTATTAATTTTGGTACCATTTTCAACTTTGGTACCATTATTAATTTGGGTACCATTTTCAACTTTGGTACCATTTTTAGCTTTGGTACCAAAGTTGATAATGGTACCAAAATTGAAAATGATACCAAAGTTGAAAATGGTACCAAAGTTGAAAATGTTAATAATGGTACCATATGTCCAAGACTAAACCACATGCCTAGTACTAAAATAATGAGATGCCATATTGATCCAGGTAACACTAAAACCCATAACTGTTGGTACCATATAATTTTAATACTAGGCAAGAGGTACCATAATTTTAGTTCTAGGCAGTTATGCCTGCCCACCATTTGCAATCACATGTGAAACGCACTATGCGCACCTCTGTGGGTGTGAGTGTGAGTCGCCCGTGTGAGTCACATAACATAACCTATGAGGCTTCCGGTGCGCATGTGTGAAATCACATTTTCACACTTACGCATTTGCGCACTTATGCGACAGTTTCTGAATACCCCTATTGATTTTTCGACCCAGCTCAACCAGAGGATTAAAATAAGATACCACAATATATACTTTCAGTACAATATAGGTTATAACCAGTTTCGCGCACGAAATGATAGATAGAGTATAGGACCCAACATACAAGCACTGGCAACAGCACCAAGCGAGGCAAATTCGCGCGCGCAGGGGATTATGGGAGATCCAGTCTCTCAAAACAAATATGTGATAAGAAATTTGTCGTCTAAAGATAGTTTTTTCTAATCTAATCAAAATCGATTTGAATCTAAATAAAATCTAAAAAATTTCGATTAAATGCTAGATTTTGATGTTTTGATATTTCTTTTGAGAGCACGTGTCTCCCATATTTCCCTGCGCGTGAATTCGCCACGTGGCGCTCTTTTGTATTGGGTCCTAGGGCCAATAATACAGCTTTTTGTTTGGGAGAAAGAAAGTCCCACAATACAATGATGGTGCCATTGCATTCTGGGACTTCTGTTCTCTCAACCCTTTGACCAATCACAGCCTCGACATGCTCTCTATGAGAGGTTTAACATTACGTTGCCAGCCCTTTGTATTTTGGGTCCTAGCTAAGGATGCACCAGATATCCGGATTCAGTGTCCAGTAATCCAGCTGAAAATAAAAATATTCGGTGTTCGGATATTTGGAAATTTCAATGTTCTGGTTCCGAATATCCGGTTCGGAATTGTTCAAAATTTCGACCGAATACCAAATTGGCGAATTTTGCCTAATTTTTGTCTTTTAGACTTTATTTTGTCTTTTGTCTTTTCTTTTTTTTAAATTTTTTTTTTTAAGAAAAAAAAAAAAAAAATTAGACAAAATTCGGTATTTGGTCGAAATTTAGTTGTATACAAAAAATAATATATTATAAATAAAGTGTCTTTTAATAATAATTTTATTATTTTATAATTTTTTCTAAATTTTTTTAAATTTTTTTAAATTCGGTTTTGAGATCTGGTGTAAATCCGATGTTCGGAATTTAAATAAATTCAAAATTCGGTGAAATGCGGCATCCGGAATCCGGTGATTTTCGGATCCGGTGCATCCCTAGTCCTAGCATAAATTCGGCATGTATTGGCAAAAGTTGACAAAAGTTGGCAAAAAGTGGCAAAACGTGGCAAAGTTGGATTAAAAAATAGCAAAATTATACAAAATTAGACAAAATTAGGCAAAATTAGGTAAAATCAAGCAAAATTAGGTAAAATCAAGCAAAATTTGGCAAAATTAGGCAAAATTTAGGCAAAATTAGTCAAAATTTGGCAAAATTTGGCAAAATTTGGCAAAATTTGGTAAAATTTGGCAAAATTTGGTAAAATTTGACAAAACTGGCAAAATTTGGCAAAGTTGCAAAAATTTAGCAAAGTTGTCCAAATTTGGCAAAGTCGAACAAATTCGCCAAAGTGGACAAAGTTGGACAAATTTGACAAAGTTGGACTCGTTTGGCAAATTTTTGAATTTGACATCAGCAGCCAATTTGTATGCACGCCAAATTTACGTGTGCCCAATCTACATGCATCCATTTATCTGCGTCCCATTGATGCACGGCTAGTTTACATGTACCGAGTTATCAATTCATAGACCCTCACTAAAAAAATGTGCAAGATAAATTTATTCCATAATGTAGAATCGAAATGCAATTGTGAAAAAAAGTCAGATTTGGCCAAAAGGTATTATTCCTTTTGAGATTGACCCAGCACTCAGTTAAGTACAAGAGGCACGTTCAAATTCATACAACTTAAACTAAACTCTATCCAACAATTCGTGCACGAAACTGAAAAGTGAACTTTTTTGCATTGTACCAAAAGTGTATATTGTGATATCTTATTTTAATCCTCTAGTCGAGCCGAGTCGAAAAATCATTGTTTCGTAGCCAAAAAATGTGCGCAACAATACAAAAATCCAAATGTAAATAAGTTTTTTAAATATTTTACAAGCGTTTTCGTTTGTTAACAATGGCACGCACATTTTTGGACTACAAAAATGATTTTTCGGCTCAGCGCAACTAGAGGATTAGAATAAGATACCACAATATATACTTTCAGTACAATGCATAGGTCATTAACCAATGGGACTTTCGTGCACAAATTGTTAAATAGAGTTTAGTCAAGTCTACTGTCCAAGTTGACTTAAGTGCCCATATATAGTGTTTATGACATCAAAAACATCGCTTTAAGTCAACTTAGACAGTATAAAGTATAAGTTTATCTAAATAAATATGAACATGTCTATATGGTTTTTTATATATATATAAATACAGTCTGTACAAGTATCTCTATATTCCATCTCGGATTGGCACGCAAAAAATGTATCGCGGGGTCTCATGATCTCATCAGCACATGGTGAAACATAAGTTTGATTTTTTTGTTGTTTGCCCACTTCGATGTTGACTTGCATACTGTTGTGTCTTTTACATAAATAATGTACTCTGAATTTTGGCTTGTAAAGATATTAATGTCTTCTCTCTTTAGTTGCTCTCGAACAGCTGAGTTCGGTTTATTATTTACATTGCCTAGCAACCCGATACAATGTCTAAATGTATATATTAATACGTATGCAAATATATGTCAATATTAGCATCAATAACATGTCACAAACATGAATGTGAACATTATTCTTTTGAAAGATGGTCTTTCGTCCAGCAATTCTTATGATCCAGGGCTTTAAATAAGAATTAAGCATATCTTGCTACTTATCTGAAATCATCCTACCAGAAATAAAGGCGAAATAGCTCTTTCCCTTATGCTGGATTCTCACTTGCGGTAAAATCGCGTGATTTTATTGCGTTTTGCAGTTTTTTAAAACTTATTTTGCCTCAAAATTGTGCTATTTTTAAAATTTAAAATTTTTCTAGGTTCCCACATGCAGCAAAAACACAGAAAAAGCTAGAAAAGTTTTCAATTTTAAAAATAGCGCAATTTTGACGTTTGTTTTCCGCGCCGAATTCGCGCGATAAAGCGGAAAAATCGCAAGTGAGAACCCAGCTTCATAGCAGAATGCACACCAAACCATAACACTTCTACCACGTTTTGAAAACATTTTCAAATTATGCCAATAATGATGACAACCATCAGATCCATCCAAATTGAGTTTTGAAAAATGGAAAAAATTCCATTCGGACGAACCCAATGGTTGCCATGCCAGAACGTCAGACATAAGACACGATGTTTAAAATTATAGGTTATCCTGGGTTAGGGCACTATAAAAGGCGGATGCGGATTCTAATCTACGAAAAGCAGAAAGTAAATGCTCCATTTTACCTTTTCACCTAACTATTTGTGGTTTCCGTCATTTCGCTTAGACTCCTTCCGCTACCGCCTTTTGTACAAACCCAGATATAGAATGTCATTACTATTCTTTTAGTGTTGTGCAATTGTGGGCGGAGATTGTTCAAATGCCACAAACTGCTTCTTATCAGATTGTCATGTGGCGTAATTTTAGGCACAATTTTGTGAGCAAAGCTAGAGGCGCGAAGAAAATTATCACGCGCCAACAATCGCAACGCCTTTGCAAGTCTAGTGTGCATAAAAATCGACAAGCGTAATTGTTGAAAAACGAAAATGCACCTTTAAGCTGGGTTCTCACTTGCGATTTTTCTGCTTTATCGCGCGAATTCCGCGCGGAAAACTAACGTCAAAATTGCGCTATTTTTAAAATTGAAAATTTTTCTAACTTTTTCTGTGTTTTTTCTGCATGTGGGAACCTAGAAAAATTTTCAATTTTAAAAATAGCGCAATTTTGAAGCAAAATAAGTTTTAAAAAACCGCAAAACGCAATAAAATCCGCGATGTTACCGCAAGTGAGAATCCAGCATTAGCCTAGGTTCCCACACACAGCAGAAACACAGAAAACATAGAAAAAATTTCAATTTTAAAAATAGCACGATTTTGAGGCAAAACGCAAAATGGAATCGCGCGTTTTTTTGTGTGGGAACCTAGGCTTTTTAAAATTTTAAAATAGCACGATTTTGAGGCAAAATGCAAAACGAAATCGCGCGATTTTTGTTGTGTGGGAACCTAGCCTGAGACAAAGAGCATTTTTGATACGTTCCGCCTAGAGCGTTCTTTTTCCCGACTTTTTCATTTCCCGGGAATTGGGAAAGGAAATTTTAAGCTAAAAAAAATTCAGAAACCCAACATTTTTACTGAAATTCATTGAATTTTCCAATTTACACCGGAATTTTAACCAAAAATCATTAAATATTCCAATTTAAAATGGAATTTTAACAGAAATTTATTGAAATTTTCAATTTCAGATGGAATTATACGGTCTAAGATATATAAGCACTAAGCAGCTAAAAATTGGTTAAATATGTCTAAAAACATTATTTTACTCTATAAATTATACTTTTGTACTTAAAATACAGATTTTCTTCTCAAAAATAAATTTATGTGTGCATCTAAAGGTGAAATAGGAATGCTAGAAAAAAGAAAATTTTACTTTTTGGATAAAGATATATTTTAGGCATTATAATTCCATTTCAAATTGTAAATTTCGGTAAATAAACCTTTTTAAGTATGAATTTTGGTAAAAATACCTTTTTAAATTGGAAAATTCCATTCGGATCGATAAAAATACCATTTTAAATTACACGAAATTTAATGAATTTTGTACATATATCTCTATATTCGGGAATTCTCGGAAAAAAATCAAAATTCCCGATAATTGGGAATTGCATTTTAGCAGTGATTTCCCGGGATTCGGGTCCCGGGAATTCCGCTCTAGTTCCGCCTTTATAGCTTTCCGCCATTCCGCTACCGCCTTTCGTAGAAACCCCGATTTCCAATAGAATTATAGAATGTCATTACTATTCTTCATAGTAACAAGATTCCACTGTATTTTCAGATTTCAATAAAGCTATCATTTTTAAAGCAATGAAACATTTTAAAGATGTCTCCTGCATACGCTTCGTTAATCGCACAAACGAAAAACACTATGTTTACATCGAGCGTAAGAGTGGGTACATACGTCTTTATTTTTAAGTCAGACCATAAATCTATATCCTCTGGACTGCCAACTCCAACTCATGCATTGTGGGTAACCACCCCACATAAAAGGAAAATGACGCAAGCCCATTCCTTGCTTCACTTTCTGTTCAAAAGTAGCGCACAGTCACCATAGCAATGTGATAGAAAGAAAGTAGGCATAACACCATCAGGTAATTCAGTACCATGAAATAACACCATCGCTTTTAATTATTGCAGAAGTATGATTTCGAACACACTTCTGCAATAACAAGAAGTAAGCGGGGAACGGAAGATGGTTGGCGGCAAATCCACTTGTAACACTGGCGCTCGAGTGAGTTGGCAGTCAAGTGGATATAGGTGTAGACAAAACTAAGAACTAAACTCTATCCAACATTTCGTGCACAAACTGAAAAGTGAACCTTTTTGCATTGTACTGAAAGTATATATTGTGGCGTCTTATTTTAATCCTCTAGTCGAGCTAAATCGAAAAATCATTGTTTCGTAGCCAAAAAATGTGCGCAACAATAGAAAAACCCAAATGTAAATAATTTTTCTAAATATTTTACAAGCGTTTTCGTTGTTAACAATGGCACGCACATTTTTGGACTACGAAGCAATGATTTTTAGACTCAGCTCAACTAGAGGATTAAAATAAGATACCGCAATACATACTTTCAGTACAATGCATAGATCAATAACCAATGGGAGTTTCGTGCACGAATTGTTAAACAGAGTTTAGTATAATTACTTACTATCAGTAAATCCCAATTCATTTACAGCTGCTGGTCTAAAATAGGACGTCGCCTTGGACGTCAAAAGCTATCATTGGGACGTGGATGTTTGCACTTGGGAACTATCATTCACGAATTAAATCATGCTGTTGGGTTTTATCACGAACAAAACCGACCAGATCGTGACAAATACATTGAAATCTTTTGGGATAATATAAAACCAGGTACCCCTTTTAAACTTTTTATAATTTGCTCGTTTGCATGAGGGCACCACTAATATACAGCATACGATCTATCCTATTAAAACGTCAATTTTTTTTTCATGCACCGGACATCCAAGTCACGGCGGGAAGACAGAGACGACACCGTATTATTAGGTTTTGGCCTTTTATTGTTGTCTAGGGGTCGGCGTCGCTTCCCTGCATCCCACGTCACGGTACCACCAATTACGCCTATCAACGACCGACCCACTGACCAGGGCGAGGGCCCTGGGCGGTGAGGTCGAATCACCTTTAACCATGCTGTAGGTTTTACCTACAGCCAGTCATGTTTCCCTTCAATGAGGCTTCATTGGATGGGACAGTGGGCAGAGTGACCCAGGGCTGAACAAGGTGTGTTCAGCTTGCTGGCTGTCAAGCTACTGTCTGGCCACTGGCTCCTCAGCCTGTTATATACCTTTATCCCCCTGGTGGATGCTGGTCGCAGGTCAACCGTGATTGGCCCTTGACCGATTGGTCCATTCAACAGTGGGGACATCTAGTGTCGAGTGTGGCAGTGACCTACGGTCACATCTTTTACTCTTTATTTTTTCTCTTTTTTTGTGGGTTTACTAAATACCCACGAAACCCAAGGAAAAAGACAAAAAAGAATAAGTAAAAAAAAATGGACGTTGGTTTTGGGGCATACTGTATATTTTAAAAAATCGTATCCGTCTGTCATGCTGGTGGTGTCTGCACAAGTTTTTGCCGATGGGGTTATTGGGTGGTTTGTTGGGGGTAAAGTTGTTTGCAGGGTCTGTCGATGAAAGAGAGGGAGTTAAACTCTATTTAACAATTCGTGCACACAACTCAAATTGGTTAATGACCTATGCATTGTACTGAAAGTATATGTTGTGGTATCTTATTTTAATCCTCTATACTCTATTAATTATTTCGTGCGCGAAACTCCCATTGGTTAATGACCTATATTGTACTGAAAGTATATATTGTGGTATCTTATTTTAATCCTCTAGTCGATCCGAGTCAAAAAATCATTGTTTCATAGCCAAAAAATGTGCGCAACAATATAAAAACCCAAATGTAAATAATTTTTTAAAAATATTTTACAAGCATTTTCATTTGTTAACAATGGCATGCCCATTTTTGGACTACAAAACAATGATTTTTCGACTCAGCTCAACTAGAGGATTAAAATAAGATACCACAATATATACTTTCGATACAACATAGGTTATTAACCAATGGGAGTTTCGCGCACGAAATGATAAAAAGAGTATAGTTGAGTTGAATCGAAAAATCATTGCTTTATAGTTCAAAAATGTGCATGCCATTGTTAACAAATGAAAATGCTTGTAAAATATTTTAAAAAACTATTTTCATTTGGGTTTTTGTATTATTGTGCACATTTTTTGGCTACGAAACAATGATCTTTTGACTTAGCTCGACCAGAGGATTAAAATAAGATACCACAATATAGATGACCAATGATACCGTACAACAAATATTGCATTTAAATGCTGTGTCAATATTGTGTCAATATTGTATAAAAAATGTTGATAAAATAATGACATTGAATCAACATTTCTAATGTTTTTAAAAAATATTTTCTGAATGTTGTTTAGATATTTTCTTGTTTCATGGGTTCCAATCCCAATTTTTAGAAGCTCGACGATAGAAAAGCTAATGAGAAAAGCAAAAATCGAAAATCACAACTGAATTAAAATCAATAGGTGCATTCAATTCCAATGGTTTATACCGTTTCTCTTGTTCACTAAAATTTTAGTTTGGAGTCGAGAAACATTAACAGTTTAATCGTTTCCAAGATGGCTGCCACTAAAGCAAATTTTTGTGAGCACTGAGCATGTGCAGTAAAAAGAAGTGACTTCTATAAGGCAAAGAAGTGAGTTGTGTTTGCCTTTTCTCTAAAGTCACTTAAGTTACTTCTATATGGCAACTATGACGTAAATTACGTCATATTTGCCGTAAAAAAGCCATTTCGAGCAAATAAGTGACTTTTCTTTTCAGGATTGAATGCTCAGTTCTCAGTTTCGTGCACGAATTGTTGGATAGAGTTTATATATTTTGATGCAGCATACATCAGCATTTGCGATTGTTGTGCGCAGTTGGAGCATTAAGATATCAAATGGCAACTGTAGACATATTTTTATTTCGTAAATTAGTAATTACTGATAGATTATCCGCACAGAACATAAACATGACTTCCGAAAATTTGATGTGTCTGCTGTTCAGTTGTTAAATGAAAAATATGATGTCACATCCATCATGCAATATGGGGAAACCGCATTTGCTATCAATTCTTCAAAACCTGTAAGTTGATGATTTAAAAATACTAATAAAAAAATTAAATATGATGACTTGTATTTCAAAAGACAATGTTGGCACATTCCGGCATAAAACTTATTGGGGGCAGTAAGAAATTTAAATTGACCGCAAGTGACAAACGCCGAATTAAAAAATTGTACAAATGTTGAACAGTAATCAATAAATAACTTTTATTGTCCTGCAAATTTTTTTTCTACCTAATTATGTACCTACACCTCCTTGACAAAAAAATGGAACAGGTACTTTTTTTAAAGTCAGAAAAATGGAAATTTCTTAAAAGCTGTAATACTGACAGACAAATGGTTTTAAGAGGATTTATAGGAATGGTAGAGCTATCATTTCGTGTAAAATTTTTGAAGATTGATTAAGTAGTTACTGAGAAAAAAATTAAAAACCACCAAAATCAGGTTTTTGCAATTTTGACAATATCTCGAGAACTGTTGTGTGCTCAAACTATTATCTGTCCACATAACTCTATAGTCCATATCAGAATGGCTGGGACCTTTTCACGCAACAATGTATCTCAAAGCGGGGTCACGTGATCTCTCGGCAAATAGCGAAACATTTATATGACAATAAGATGGCATCAATAAAGAAGTGACAACAATCCAATTTGGATACATATGCCATTTGTCCAATTTTGTCGTTACTCTGTTCCCATTGCCGATATGTTGTTATACAGCAACAATTGCCTCAACAACATTCCAAATCCTACTGTACCGACAACCATTGAAATGTGTATTGTGGTAGTGTTAGTACAACCGGGTTATTATTTAAACTAGTTGGACATCCCGTCAACTTTAGCCTTTTATATACAGGGTGTATCAGAATTCAAATTATACAGAAATAGGAGGTATAAAGGGGGTCAGAAGATCACGTTTCCACTAATCAAAAATTCCAAAAAAAATTTTCCACTTACTTGTCACAGACCCCAAAACAATGAAATGTCCCGCATCACGCGTATCGTCCACGTTTGCCAGGTTAAAGCGCAATTCTCAAATAAAAACACACAATCGATAGCCAACAGCAGAAGTTTATTACAAGAGATGCTCTAGAGCAATAAACTGCTGTTGGCTACCGATTGTGTGTTTATTTGAGAATTTGAGAATTTTTTTTGGAATTTTTGATTAGTGGAAACGTGATCTCCTGGTACCTGTCTATACCCACTATTTCTGTGTAACATGAAATCTGATACATCCTGTATAATTATTATAATTATTGTAATTATGGTTTCCACAGCAGTCTCCACAGTGTGAAAGAGAGTACTTGCAGTGGTGGTATTAGGCTCTATTGGTGTTTTCCGGTATGCAGTTTCCGTAACAAACATTATATAACACAAACAGTTACTCGTGCAAACTACATGGTAAGAAAATCCAAAATTAAAAAAGTCCTTGTACCTTTTGAGTGAAATTGCAGCAAAATGGCGAAAAATGACAAAATAAAAAGGTACCGAAATCGTACCGATAAAAATTCAAGTAGTAGAGGGGTAGTAATCAAAGCAGATAGTGTTTGGGTTCTGAAACACAAGAATGATTGTTTTCATAGCAGCATGTGCACCAAACATTTGAACTGGCATTCAATAGATGTAAAAAGTCTGATTCGCTATAACTTTGGAGCAACTAAACGTTAAATAGTGTTGCACGTAACAAAGTAGTTCTAAACCGGCCAATCTATTTTTTCAAGATGGCGGTTTCGTGCGGTTTATTCAAAAATAACGCAGTGATCTTTACTTTCATTGGTTACTGACAGACATGCGACTTAAGTGTATAAATACTTTCCTGCAATCAGTCCACCGACCAATCCGAGTTACTCCAAAGTTATAGCGAAACCGACTTTAGAGGAAACAAACTTTCAATAGCCAATTATAGCTGTGCTTGCATATCACTCAATATCGCTCACTCACCAAGCAAGACATGAGTGAGCAGAATATAATAAATGAAAAAAATTTTATCGCCATGTTGGCCCAGACACGAGTGAGCGATATTGAGTGATATGCAAACACTTCTACAGTCGGCTGTTAAAAATTTGTCTACTCTACATGGATTAGATGCCAGTTCAAATGCTTGTTGCCCCATGCTGCTATGGAAACAGTCATTTTTGTGTTTCATCTCTATTAATAGGCATTTTTTACTCAATTTTTTATGCAATTTTTCAGACAACTTATTAGCATAGTTCTAATGACCAATGATTTACAGTGTTCTCCCTGTATAACTATAAAAGCACAATTTACGCACGGGTCACCAATACAGCGCAGTTTTCTAATCAACCAATCCTAGTTGTTAGATTCCTTTGTGTGAGCAGACTTTAATAATTGCCTACATTCTTCATTTCATGTTCAAGTAACAATGCACCGTGCACCTTCAAACTATACTGCAGATTAAAAAGCATTAACAGACATTGGACGGTTTGCGTTTTCACGAACGAGATTTAATTAACCGACGAATTTAATTACGAGACACGAGATAATTAATAAATATGAATTAAATTCATTTTTATTAATTATCTCGTGTATCGTGATTATTAAAATTGTTTCAGATTGCGCTTGCACAAACAATTAAACACGAACAAAACAAAATAAACAAATGAACGAGAACCATGGCTTGCTCAAAGATTGTAATGTTCCAGTTGAAAATGTGTAAATTATGTGTGTTTAATGACATGTTTGTATCAAAAATAGTTAGTTGCAAACAAATTACTAACCTGGATGACTAAACACTTACCGAAAATACAACAAGCCAATGAAAATCAAGATGGATACCGCGCTCGCTTCAAATTGCAGAACAATGCGCATGTGCGAAGTTTTGTGCACACTGCGCATGTGCAGTGCATTCGTATTAACAATTTATATACGAACGAATTGGAAAATAAATCTCATATGTTCGTAATATGAACGTTAAATTAAATACGAGATTTATTTTAAAAATCTCGTATTTATCTAACATTCGTAATATAACGTTCGTGAAAGCGCAAACCGTCTATTATAAAAAAAATTCTATTTGAAACTGTTTAATAAAATGATTTACTCAATGATTTTTTCCACTTTTGTACAATTTCCTGCCTGGAACATGTTGAAAAGCTTTAGTCCAACTTTTTGAATTCTTTAAAGTTAAAAGAATTTTAACAATTTGATCCAAAGTTAGAGATTTGCTTCCAATACCCCAACTGCAAAAAATAAAATAGTTTATAAGTTACATTATAATCTGTCCATATGATCCATTACGGATGAGCTAGGACATTTTTACACAGGCAGTGAATAGACACTTTGCGATTTTTCGTACGAAAAAATTAAAATACGAAATCATGAAAAATAGAAAATTTTAATATGATTTCGTTTTAATTTTCTTGTCTTTTGAATTCCATAACGAAATAAAAGAAATATTTCGAGGTATTTTTTCGTAAATAAAATGAGTTTCGCGTGCGCATTTCCGCCTGCTTCGTTTGTTGTGTTCCGCCATTTTGTCTCTATCTAACAGGTCCCAGCCAATCTGTTATGGATCATAGAATTATGTGGAATTTTGTCTGTTCTGTTTGAAAAATGCAGACCTCATATTGTTACACAAAATCTCGTAAAATCAATGCATCAGATCCTCAAATGAACGTTAGAATGTACGAAATCTCGCACAATCTCACAAAATCTCGCAAAATCTCATACCGAATTTCACTTTAATCTCGTGAAACAAATCATAATTCAATTTTGCACAGTTATATCACACGCCGGATATCTTGGTGCTAAAATTGAACTGCACATTGCCAACTGCACACAACAATCGCAAATGCTGATGTATGCTACATCAAAATTTAATCCGCCGTTGTTGTCGCAAATCGGACATTAACAAACACAAGAACATAATTATTTTTATTTTAACATCAAGATATAGGGCAGCGACTATACTCTATTAGCAATTCGTGCACAAAACTCCCATTGGTTAATGACCTATGCATTGTACTGAAAGTATATATTGTGATATCTTATTTTAATCCTCTAGTTGATCCGAGTCAAAAAATCATTGCTTTGGAATCCAAAATGTGCATGCCATTGTTAACTTGTAAAATATTTAAAAAAATTATTTACATTTGGGTTTTTGTATTGTTGCGTACATTTTTTGGCTACGAAACAATGATTTTTCGATCCAGTTCGACTAGAGGATTAAAATAAGATACCACAATATATACTTTCAGTACAATGCCAGTTTCGTGCACGAGTTGTTGGATAGAGTTTAGCTATACTGTTTACTATGACACTCACTGCACATATTTTTCCAACGGAAGTCTGGCCATCCTCAACCCCTCACTCTTCGCCTTAGACATCGCCAAAGGAACATTTGACCTCAGATCAACCAATCCTCCAACAATATAAACATCATCATAATTAAAAACATTCAAATCATTCTTGCAATCTGGTGTCAAATAAACAAGTTTCTCTTTCTGGAAAAAATCCAAATAACTCTTATCACTGGCAGTCACTAAACACGAACTCGTTTTCAAATTTCCCATCCCAGCACTGAGTTTGCGCGCAAACTCGCAATTCGCCTGTAAATTACAAAAATAGAGATCGAACGGCTCCCTGTTGATTTTATTGAACCCGTACAACTCCTGCACTTGGCTGATGCAGCTTTTGAGTTCGCGCTGGTTCATGTTTTCGTGAAACCCAAAATCCAGAACCAATTTCTGGCCGAAAAGGATCGAATCGAGCACGTTGCAATTATACATCCGGTCCATGGCAGGACGTAGAATTTTATAACACATGCTATTGTTGCGTAAACCGTATTTGATGTGATTATTGCTTTCCAGCGCTTCGATTCGCTGTGTTAAGCGAATCTGGTTTTCTTTTTCCGTTTTTCCTTTCGTTCGACGAATAGTTCAGTTTTTTTCAGGTAGCGATAAAAACTGGATCTTTGGGCTTTTGTCTGCATGTTGATTATATCGAGCCAATATTTGTCCGGGATTTTTTCCGGAATGAAAAATTCACCTTCATCACGCAGCATTTGCAGCTCGAGTTCGATTTTCCGTTTTTGTAATTCCAGGTTTTCCGGTGTGCTCAATGGATCCACATGGTCTTTTTGGGATGTGGAGTAAAATCTTGATGTGATTGTGCGTGTGTGGAATGAATGAAGTCTGCATAGGTTGTAGATGATTCGTTTGAGTACTAAAGTCATGGTACTCGTGACAAAAGGAGCGAGAAACGGTGTAATAAGTTGTGGTAACTGGTCAGCGTGCGAGTTTGAATAATAATAATCGAAGTTACCAGATGGCGCTGCTGTAATTTTGATAAAGTTTTAAAAGAATAAAGTTGATTATTTTATTTTCATTCGTTTTATTATTGTATACAAAATCCAAAAAAAATTAGGTTTTTATAATTTGTCTAAAATAAAGTGTAAAATCTATTTTAAAACTTAAAAATATTGGCCGCGCCAAGATAGAAAAACGATTAAAAGTACCAATAGATGGCGATACTCTCTTTATAAATGATTGTTCGCCATCATCGTCGAGATTTTACCGGGATTTCACAGGTTATTATGGCCTGGGATTTCATTTAACTTTATTTCACAGGTTACGGGTGATCTGGGATTTGATTCAACAAGATTTCACGGGTTTCACGGGATTTCATGAGTTTAACGGAATTTCATGAGTTTAACGGGATTTCATGAGTTTAACGGGATTTCATGAGTTTAACGGGATTTCATGAGTTTAACGGGATTTCATGAGTTTAACGGGATTTCATGAGTTTAACGGGATTTCATGAGTTTAACGGGATTTCATGAGTTTAACGGGATTTCACGGGATTTCATGAGTTTAACGGGATTTCACGGGATTTCATGAGTTTAACGGGATTTCACGAGTCTAACGGGATTTCACAAGTTTAACAAGATTTCACGGGTTTAACAGGATTGCAGAGGATTTCATTGGTTTCAAATGCCATTGCCGACCATTGCTGGGTTAACGGGATTTCACAGATTTCATGGAATTTTACAGGTTTAACGGGATTTCACAGATTTCATGGAATTTTACAGGTTTAACGGGATTTCACAGGTTATTATGGCCTGGGATTTCATTTAACATTATTTCACAGGTTATTATGGCCTGGGATTTCATTTAACATTATTTCACAGGTTACGGGTGATCTGGGATTTGATTCAATAAGATTTCACAGGTTTCACGGGATTTCATGAGTTTAACGGGATTTCACGGGTTTAACAGGATTGCAGAGGATTTCATTGGTTTAAAATGCCATTGCCGACCATTGCGGGGTTAACGGAATTTCACGGATTTCATGGAATTTTACAGGTTTAACGGGATTTTACAGGTTTTTACAGGGGTTTTACAGGTTTAACGGGATTTTACACATTTAACGGGATTTTACACGTTTAACGGGATTTTACACGTTTAACGGGATTTTACACGTTTAACGGGATTTTACACGTTTAACGGGATTTTACACGTTTAACGGGATTTTACACGTTTAACGGGATTTTACACGTTTAACGGGATTTTACACGTTTAACAGGATTTTTACACGTTTAACGGGATTTTACAGGGTTAACGGGATTTTACAGGTTTAATGGTATTTTACAGGTTTAAGGGGATTTCACAGGTTATTATGATCTGGGATATCATTTAACATTATGTCCTCGATTATGTCACAGGTTACATGTGATCTGGAATTTGATTCAACAAGATTTCACAGGTTTAACAGGATTTCACAGGTTTAACGGGATTTCACAGGTTTAACAGGATTTCACAGGTTTAACAGGATTTCACAGGTATAACAGTGGTTTAACAAGATTTCACGGGGTTAACGGGATTCCACGGGTTTAACGGGATTTCACGGTATTTCACAGGTTTAACAGAATTTCACGGTATTTCATGGGATTTCACGGTTTAACAAGATTTCCAAGTTTAACGAGATTTCACAGGTTATTATGGTCTGGGATTTTATTTAACATTATGTCACAGGTTACAAGTTATCTAGGATTTGATTCAACAGGATTTCATGGGTTATTGGTGAACTGGGAGATGATTTAACGGGATTAACGGGTTATTATGGCCTGGGATTTGATTTAACGAGACTTTAGGGGATCTAAAATTTGATGTAATGCGATTTTAAGGGATTTTAAGGGAATTTTTTTAACTTACGTAGTAACGGGTAACTTACTGTTATAAATTTAAGTATTTAACAAAACAAAAATACATTTTCACATTTTAAATTTTTATTTATTTCTAAAAACAACACACAATACATAAAGAGCGGATCTTGAAATTATCTTGTTGCAATTTGATTTAAAATGTCTGATTCCATACATCTACTATTCGAATTACTACAGAATGATGAGCATAAAAAATATAAAACATCTAATTTCGGGATAATCATTAAAAACCACCTGAAAATATTGTGAAAAAAAATTAAAAAACACAGAAAATGTACAAATTCCATCCATTATATCATAAATAAAATTCTCAAAATTTAATCAATCAATTAATTTTCCAATTTTTTTATTATTACCCTGTGTACATTCTCTTAAAACCTATTTTTATTCTATATTATAAATACATTAAATTCTTTACAATTTCATCAATTGGAATGTCAAAAAAAAAACCCCCAAAAAAAACTTTATATACAACAAACAAACAAACAATCCGTGAAACAAAAAAACATGGAAGCCATGAAATAAAAGCACAATAAAACTAGAATGAATAATAATTTATTTAAGTACATATTATTATATCTCAACTTGAAAAAAAAAAAAAAAAAAAAATAAAAATAGTCGCCTCACTTTGCCTGCTGATACAGCATACCCCATAAAAGGTACCCCAAACAAAAAAACAAAAAAATAAATCACAAATTCCCCTTTATTAATCCATCAAATTGAAATCAAAAAATAAAGAATGATGGCCGCGCTGTACAGAAGTGAAAGGGGACAACAAAAAAACAATCCTTCGTTGTTTTATAATAAATGAATAATTAATATGAATAATTAATTAATTAATTAATAATAATCAATAATATATTGTTTTTTTTTTGTTTTTTTTCTTTCTTGTTGTAACGGCTGAGCTGCCATTTTGCACGTGTTTTGCTTGATGGGTTCTCATTGGGTGATTCGGCTGTTCACGGCGTCGACTGTGGATCACACTGCAGGAGACGTACAATGGAGGGGTCACTTTTGGCGCCCTCTATGAATTCCTCCAGCGAGAGTTTTCCATCCATGTTTTTGTCCATCTGGCGGAAGATCTTGTCTGTTCGCTTCTCGGGGGTCGATTCGTCTTCGGGCATTTTCATCACCGAACCCACCATTTTGTAAATTGCCTGCGAATTATTTACAAGTGATGTGTTAATACGGGATATCCTCATCGGGAGCAAATTGCGAGTGTTGCGGTGCAAATGAATGGATTCGAGTGTTATGTAAATTAAATTGAATGGATGAAGTCGATAAAGTGATTGAAGTGTTAAGTTTCGGGGTAAATGGATTTTAAAGTGTGGAAAAGCAATTTTTTAAGCATAAAATGGATGTTAATTTAATAGGATTTTTTTTTTGTGTATATAAGTGGATTTTAGATTTTTACAAATGGGTTTTTTGTCATTTAAAATGCATTTTTGTCATTTAAAATGCATTTTTGTCATTTAAAATGCATTTTAGCCATTTAAAATGCATTTTAGCCATTTAAAATGCATTTTATCCATTTAAAATGCATTTTAGCCATTTAAAATGCATTTGTGCCATTTAATGTTTTTGAAAATGCAAAAATCCACCAAAGAGTGCAAAAGTGCACCAAACGGTGAAAAAGTGCCCCAAAAGGTGAAAAAGTGCACCAAAAGGTGAAAAAGTGCACCAATAGGTACAAAAATGCAATAACAGATCCAAAAAGGTGAAAAAATCATGCAAACATGCAAAAATGCAACATAAGTGCAAAAAAACATCAATAAGTGAAAAAATGCATCATCATTAAGAGCAAAATATTTTTCTATTGCAATGCACGTTTTACAGGGCTATTAAAAATTGTAGAAGTCATTTTTACAATTTAAAATGCATAATTAAGTTCAAAAATTGCACTATTAAGAGCAAAAATGCATATTTTCTATTATAATGCACATTTTCTATTATAATGCACATTTACTAAGTTTACAAGAACACGCTTTTCTGGAAAATGACGTCATCATTTATCAAGTGGAATAGTGAAAACTAGAGTGAATACTCCATTTTTTACTTTTCCACTTGAGAAATGATGACGTCATTTTCCAGAAGAGCGTGTTCATGTAACTAAACTCCGTTTCCAAAACATTGCAATAAACTTCCATTGGCCTTTTCCCAGCAATTTTTTAATGCACTTAAAAAAATAATTCGAAAAATGACCATTAAAGGGCATAAACAAAGATAAACGAAGATAAACGAAGATAAACGAACATAAACGAACATAAACGATCATAAAAATTACCATATATGGTAGTTTTTGGTGGTTTTTTGTATTAATTGCAAGCAAACCAATGGGAGTTTCCCACTATGTTTTGGAAACAGAGTGATTTTCTATTATAATGCACATTTTCTATTATAAATAAATTTTATAATAAAATTATACAATTATTAATGCAAAAATTCATCATTAATAAGTCATTTTTACAATTTAAAATGCATGCAGCAATAGCCCCAAAAATGCATCAATAAGAGCAAAAATGGCAAAAATGCATCAATAAGATCACATTAACTCCCGAACATTAAAAAAAAAAAAAAAAACAATTTTAATTCCATAAAATGACATTCTCAACATAAAATAAATTTCCCATCCTTTTCCACGAACACATCAACTCACAGTGACGATTTCAAGCATCTCTTGTCGTGAAATATATCCATTCCCGTCCAAGTCGTACATGCTGAACGCCCATTTGAGCTTCTGCTCCAACTTCCCTCGCGACGTCACGCTCAACGCACAGAGAAATTCGCGGAAATCGATCGTACCGTCCCCGTTGGCGTCAAAAGTGCGAAAAACATGTTCGGCAAACTTGGACGCATCTCCATACGGGAAAAAGTTACCGTAGATTTTCTTGAATTCGTCCACCGACAAATGTCCGCTCGGGCAGTCCTTCAGGAACCCCTTGTACCACTCCTGGATCTCCGCGTCCGAGAACTCCGTGTTTTGCCTCAGATCCTCCAGCACTTCCGGTTTCAATTTGCTATTCTGTTTGCCCATCGCCGCTCGGTTTTAACTAAAACGAACTATAAAAAACAAAAAAAAAAAAACGTACAAAAACGTCAAAAACTCGTTTATTTTCCTTAGAAAAAAACAAATAATCGTCAAATCGACTAGAACTGACAAATTAGAACAATTTTTTTAGAATTTTTTTTTTTTTTTTCTTTCGATATTTTGGTTTTTTAGAAATCGAGTCTGGCTGCAAAGGGGGCACCAAGTAATTTGGCTGGAATTTTGAAATTTTCCATTTTTTAAAAATATTTTTTAGCGGCTGAATCCGCCGAGGATCTTGGACAGTTCTTCGTCGTGTAGGCATCCGTTGAGGAATTCTTCGAGTGTTAGACTTCCATCTTGATTCGAGTCCATTTTGTTGAATATGTGTTTGGCGCGTTCCTCCGATGAGTCCTGAGGTTTATTCGAAGCAGCAGGGCCCAGCATGTTATAAATAGCCTAGAAAGACAAAAGATTTAATGGATTTATGAAAATATTTTTAATTTTTTTAAGGATTTTTAAATGGTTTACGACATCACAGTTTTTATTGGTCCGTTGGATCAAGCATCGTTTAAAACCCTTAAATGATTTTTCAGAGCCGCCGACAATATGAATAAAAGCGCAACAAAATCGAGAATTTGCGCTATTGTTACCAGTTAACATGGGGAATATCAAATATGATGTCAGAAACAGCAGCAGCGGCCAACAATGTCCCTCACCAAGCTCAAATAAGCTGTTCAGGATACAAAATAATTTTTTTATTTAAAGTTTTTAAACTCTGTCCAACAATTCGTTCACGAAACTGAGAAGTGAACTTTTTTGCATTGTACTGAAAGTATGTATTGTGGGATCTTATTTTAAATCTCTAGTCGAGCTGAGTCGAAAAATCTTTGTTTCGTAGCCAAAAAATGTGCGCAACAATACAAAAACCCAAATGTAAATATTTTTTACAAATATTTTACAAGCATTTTCAATTGTTAACAATGACATGCACATTTTTTGATTACGAAGCAATGATTTTTCGATTCAGCTCAATTAGAGGATTAAAATAAGGTACCACAATATATACTTTCAGTACAATGCATAGGTCATTAACCAATGGGAGTTTCATGCACGAATTGTTGAATAGAGTTTAGTTGGTAGCCCCATCCTAGGACAGACTTTAAGTTTCCCATAGTCTATATCATATCATTTTCTTCATTTCCACAATGCAATTCTGTTTTTTTTTCCGGTGTTGTAAATGGGCGCCATTTGCACAGTCAGCATGGTCTCATTGTCGAGGGAACAACACACAATAGGTGCATTCAGGAACTAAAACATTTTCATGATTCAGTCGTTTCCCTCGTTTCTTGAAATGTGTCATCTTTTTCAGAAACGTTTAGGTTTAAGCCAAGAAACGCGCATGTACGCGCATTTTAGGAAACGCTACAATTCCAGCGTTTTACGAGACACGAGTTGTGTCTTAATCGGCGCCATTTGTTTTAGACGTCACATGACTGCTTCAAGTTATGTAATAGAAGCTAAAACGAAACGAAAACGTAGCTAAAACTTGCCTAAAACAAAGCTAAAACGTGCCTCAGATTTTCACTCTCAGAATTATACACAAAAACACACATAAAACTAACCACACGCAAAACTCGTTTTTGACGAGTTTTAGTTCCTGAATGCACCTAATGTAATTATTATGTGATATATATCCAATGAGGAACACACAACCACACAAACCTCATTGTAACTTGTAAGCCCTCATTGTTTCCTAAGGGTGAAGTCCAAGAAAAAAAACAGTCACGTGACATGACTCGACCAATCACGTTCAAGCATCGTGAAATTTGTCCGTTAGCAGTGCTTTTCTATTTTAGATACTTTCTCCCATTGATAACTTGTGCCATTTTCTGATTGGGCACCTAACCAATCCAAAAGGCTTATTTCAGTCACACGGCTGTCATGTCAGCCTCCATAAAATGTTTTTATATATACCGTACATACTCGCTTACAAGTCGACCCTGACTTAAAACGGGTCAAAAACCATTGAATCCGACCCCCTAAATTTTATTTTTTTAAAACTTAAAACAGCTATTGACCCGCGTATAAATCGGACCAAATAAAATAAAAAAAAAATAAAATAAAAAAACTAAAAGATTTGGTCCAAAAATCCTCGACTTATATGTGAGTATATACGGTATTTAATGAATTAAAAGGAATAAAAATTTCATTTTTGTTTCATGTAATATAATTATTACAATAATTACTCAAATAAATAAATTTGCCAGACAGGGCCCTTTAATAAAGGCGACTTCTATTGAAGAAATATGGTATCTATTTAACCCTAATTTTAGTTTAATTATCAAACATACCCCCAGAAGAATTTATATACCGAAAACAACTTTTTTGCTTTCAAAATAAGCCACCAGAGGGAATAAAAACGAAATTACTTTTTACTTCCCATTCTGGAGACTAGACCCAGCTATATAAAACACAATTACAATTTTGATCTCCCTAGATTTTACTCATCCCCAAGGCCCATCGTCATCACGCGACATCTAGCAGCAAAACGTGACATCGCTCAGTAAAACTGCATCTAACATGTCAGTCAATAAAAGCGACTAATTTACAACTCTCGTTTTAAATCCCGTTTGGGATTTAAAGCAGACCCTGGAATTATTAAAACAAAAACTACTTTAGACCCAGGTATTTATTCGGGACCTGGAAATTAATATCAGATTTAAAGTAATGCTGTTTCAAGGTCTTGAGATGCAACAGACGATATCAGGAGCTGGGAATAACCAGGTGACAAAATGGATAACTATTAGAAATGTTAATATTTTTTTCTCGTTTTATCAGATAACCAAATGCTTATCGTGACATTTTAAATATGCCACATGGAAATAAGACATCAGGAAGAATGTGACATTTAGCTGTGGAATTTTATTTAGTCTTTTCTTAAAATATGGCCTAAACTCTATCTAACAATTCGTGCACGAAACTCCCATTGGTTAATGGCGTACGCATTGTACTGAAAGTGTATATTGTGGTATCTTATTTTAATCTTCTAGTTAAGTTGAGTCAAAAAATCATTGTTTTGTAGTCCAAAAATGTGCATGCCATTGTTAACGAACGAAAACGCTTGTAAAATATTTAAAAAACTTATTTACATTTGGATTTTTGTATTGTTGCGCACATTTTTTGGCTACGAAACAATGATTTTTCGACTCGGCTCAACTAGAGGATTAAAATAAGATACCACAATATATACTTTCGGTACAATGCAAAAAAAGTTCACTTTTCAGTTTCGTGCACGAATTGTTGGATTATGGATCTATAAACTTCGTTCTGTCTCTATCTCAAAAGATAGGAAATATAGCAATAAGAAAACTTGGGTCTCACTCAAATTACAATCCTTTCTACAAATTCTCAGTTTAATGTTTAATTCGCATTAGGGAGTTTGACATACAACTTATAGAATTGTCGATACGTCAACAATTTACCTATAAAACGATTTCATAAGTTCGTTTTATACGTATGGAATCATTTTATACGAAAAATTGTTTACGTATCGACAATTCTATTGGTCATCCTATATAACAATTTGCCAGCCAGGTGCCTGCGAAGCCTTAGGTATTAAATTTTATCCACGGCAGATGGCACAACGGTTTTTGGAATTGTGCATCACAGGATTGGCCGGGATTATGGGCCGTGTTTTTTAGGAACTTAGGAAAGTGAAAGTGCAAACTCCCTAATGAACAAAACGTAATGTAGACAGTAAATGTAAACCGACCAATCACGCAATTTCTCATTCCATCTCGTTTTTCATGCGAGAAGCAGCTGTCTTCTCATTGGTAGCCGTAATTTCTTAACTTACGTTATTTCCTACTTCCAAATCTCGTTTACGTCTGTGATTTTAAACCCACAATGCATTGCGCAGCCATCTTGCATTACGTTACGCTATACGCATCATTTCAGATGAGCTCCCAATCTCAATCTCCTAGCTGCTGCTTGCATCAATAAACAACATTCTCGCTCTCTCTCTCTCCCTCGCCTGTAATTGCTGAGCGAGCAAAGCGAGCGAAGCTTTAATACGCCCATCGCATACGCCTGCCCAAAACGACCCCCCCCCCCTGATTTCGGACTAACGGCTGTTTCTCATCGAATATATATCCGATTGAGTTGAAATTTGGCACATAGCTCGGAAACAACATAATCTTGATACCCTGTAAAATTCAGCAAGTTTGGCCAAGTAGTTTTTACGATATAACAGTTTTAAGAAAATTTACCGATGGCGCCATCATGTGACAAAAAATTGAAACGTCACGCCATGTGCGCCTACAGTAAACGCATACGATAAACGTCCAAAAAACACATTGTGATCAACACTGATGCCCACGGTTTTGCCAAAGAAAAACCACATTTAATCTAGGTTTTATCCGTGACAGTAAGAAATTTTAATTGTCAAAATTAAATTAATTAAATTATTAAAATATAAATATTTTTGACAGTTTATCAATTGGAATGAGCCGTTGTTAATTGCCGTATAAATAATATAAAAATTGCACCCAGTAAGAAATTTTAATTGATAAAGAAGTGTAGATAATAAAAAATTTTAAATAAAAAAAGCTAAAAAAATACCTCAAAATCAATCACCTTGGTTTTATTTTCGTTAATTGTATGCTGCAAGCTCGCTCAGCTAACTACAAGGGACAGGGGTCGGCTTGTATTACTAGTTAATATTTGATGCTATCATTATTGGATAACAATTACTTGGTAAATCTAAGTTCTAGGAGACTATTCGGCTACTAATTGAAATATATCTATTATACCTGAACAATTTTGGTCATTTCTTCGACATCGATAACTCCATTGCCGTCCACATCATACATTCGGAATGCCCACTTTAGTTTTTCTTCCGGGGTCCCAGCCGAAGTGACATTTATCGCCAGAAGGAACTCCTTAAAGTCGATGTAGCCGTTTTTGTCTGTGTCGAATGTCCGGAAAACATGGTCGCAGAACTCTTCGGCGTTTCCGGATGGGAAAAACATTTTGTACATGTCCATAAATTTGGCCGGTGTTAGCTTCCCGTTGGGACAATCTTGCTGTAATAAAAAAGTCAATAAATTAATCAATAGAATATATTGACAGCCATTTTGTGAGTAATAAATATGCAGATTTCAACTAGTGGTATATGATGTCATGTTATTCTAGAAAATGTCTGACACAGTTTTTCATTTTTCTAGTAAAGTGAACTCATGCAAGTCAAATCTAAACATTCCAATGCGTTGTTGATGAATATTCTTATTATCAGTTAATGTAATCAAAAACACATGAATGTTAAATAGAACATTATACAGGGTGTACAGAGGTGGACCGAGAGATCACGTTTCCACTAATCAAAAATTCCCAAAAAATTTTCCCGCTTAGTCGCACCCCAAAAACAATGGAAGATTTTAAATATCCCGCGTCACGCATATCGCCCACGTTTGCCAGTTTAAAGCGCAGTTCTCAAATACAAACACCCAATTGGCAGCCAACAACAGACGTTATTACAAGAGATGCTCTAGGGATGCACTAGAGCATCTCTTGTAATAAACTTCTGCTATTGGCTACCAATTGTGTGTTTTATTTGAGAATTGCGCTTTAACCTGGGAAACGTGAGCGATATGTGTGACGGGATATTTGAAATCTTCCATTGTTTTTAGGACTGTGACTAAATGGAAAATTTTTTTTTGGAATTTTTGATTAGTGGAAACGTGATCTTCTGGTCCCCCTCTATTACTTCCTATTTCTGTGTAACATGAATTCTGATACACCCTGTATATAAAAAAACATATAAAAAAACGTTTAAACAACATATCAATTATATGTTCGGGCTCAAATAAAGGTTTTAACACTATTTGATCGTTATCATCGATAAATCTCTCTTATTTTTCGACTCAGCTCAATGAGAGGATTAAAATGAAGTACTATAATACATACTTTCAATACAATGCACTTCTCAGCCAATGACATTTTATCCAACCTTGGGCGAATGAAGATTAGAAGTAAACAATGAATATTAAAACTAAACAATATATTTTTGAATCGAATAAAATCAGTTTTCAACAAAACAATGCATTAATTTGATCAAAAGATCTATTTTTACTTAACAATGCATTAATTTAATCAAAAAAAAATTATTTTTCCTTAACAATGCATTAATTTAATCAAAAGGAACTATTTTTGCTCAACAATACATATTTTTCTCTCTGTTCCAACCTCGTTATAACGAACCAAAAAAAACAAACAAGAAAAACTGCTCTTTATAACTGAGTCTTGGCTGTAAGCGACCAGTTAAGCGTGTAAATCTACCCTTAGAGAGTTTGTTGTAATACAGAGTTTGCAACATACTTATAATTACAAATTATAAATAGTGTAACAGAAACAGTTTGCAAATAGGAATTTTGCGGAAGGGCCATTAAAAGTTATAATTATGAGTTATGAGCTCACAACTATGATTATACCGTATTTTGTCGATTAAAGGCCGCCCTCGAATTACGGCCGCCCTCGAATTACGGCCGCGCCCCTCGGCTGTAATTCAAAATAAACGCCGCACTCGAATTACGGCCGCCCTCAAATTACGGCCGCGCCCCTCGGCTGTAATTCAAAATAAACGCCGCACTCGAATTACGGCCGCAGCTATTATTCGAAGTTTATTTATCAGTTTTGAAGTAATGTATATTTAATACATTACTTCAAAACTGATAAATAAACTTACATTATTACATTCGAAATAATGTATTAACGTTTGCAAGTACTGTATATTTACTCTGTGTAGTAGAGAAGATCAAAGTGATTTCACAATTGGTTTTTTTCTCTACTATACAGAGTATATATACAGTAGATGCAAACGTTTTTAATGCGTTTGCATAGCTAAACGCAACGTACGTACGTTCGTTTCATGTACGCAACTTTTTAAGTTGTTTTTAACTTTAAAAAGTTGCATACATGAAACGCAATTTACGGCAAACGATTTAAACGCCGCCCTCGAATTACGGCCGCACCCCTCGGCCGCAATTTGTAATAAAGGCCGCGGCCTTTAATCGACAAAATACGGTAATTATAATTTTTTACGTGAAAAAATATGGTTTGCAGCAAGGATTTAAAACGTTATAATTATAAACTGCATGTTATAATTATAAAATCATGCGACATACCACATGACAAGAAATAGCAACAATTGCTTAGAAAACAGGAAGTTGATACTGAAAAGACAAATCTAGAACTAATGAATGAATAGAACAAATCCTAATGGTGTCTTTAAACAAAGTATATATTTTGTGGAATTGGTTGCCAACTTGCAAAAAATGCTCTTTATTTGAATATTTAGCATGAATGTGGATGGTGTTGATAATTGAAGATGAGATAGAATCAGCAAATTCAGCGCCATTTGCATTGTGGGAGGAGCTAGTTATAAGATTCAGTTCACTGATTGGCTGCACTATTTTATAAAATAACACAAAAAGTTATAGTTATGAGTTCAGAATTATAATTATGAGCTCATAACTCGTAATTATAACTTTTAATGGCCATTCCGCAAACTCCCTAATGTAATACTTTGCCGTTAGTTATAGTTATAAAAATTTTGTTATAACTTACGGCTGGAAGCAATCAATTGCAACGATGATTTCATTTCTTCGATACAAAATTTTAAAATCTAAAAAATTTTCTTGTTTAATTATTACTATTTTAATTTTTTTAAACTATTGCTCAATTATGATTAAACTATTGTAATAATTAAGTGAATTTTGTCCACGCCATTAAAAGTCCAAAATCCAAAATGCATGATTAACCAGATTAAATAGCAAACTACTGCGTGACCAATCTGCAATGACTTATCAAATTTCAATTTGCTGATTTATGTAGATAACATTTTGTTATAGACTCATGTTCTCTCAGTACCATCAACTTCCACAACTACCACAACTTCCTTCCAGCTGTCATCAGGCCACAAATGACTTAAAAATTGCTCCAACTCATTCAAATGAATTTGAAAAATGATTTAGTAGCCACTAAGTATTGATTGATGTTACCAACAAAACACCAACTCAACATTACTTAATGCACATATTTACTCAGGAATTTGCAGAGTCAACACAAGTGAATATAAAAATTCAACACTCAATAAATTCCTCAGTTTCCAGTTCAATATTTTTTATTCCAATTAAAGAGTTTATATGGCTTTAAATTTTTATTATTTTCATTGGAATTGTTGGATAGAGTTTAGTTTAAAATTCGATGTTTTGGGAATTTTATTTTTATTCTTTTTAACCGTTGGATGGGCAACCTATGACATGATTGTGTTCGGTACTTTTCTTGAATAGGAAAAATTTTTTTTGGCTTATCTTATGAAGCTGAAATTTTCTGACTTTGTTCAAATACTAATAAACTTTATATATTAAAAAAAAATTTGAAGTATTTGCTTTGATATTTTTTGAAATAATTGATCGGCAAATTTTAGCCCCTTAAAACTCCAGCAGAAAAAAAAAAAACCGGCTTCACTGCATATTGGCTAAAGCGCTTCTGTTTAGGGTTACTAGCAGACGATCACATTAAAAAAAGATTGCGAAGCAGGAAAGCCAAGTAAAGATGAAACTCCGTGCGCATGTGCAGTGGCCGTTTTTGGAAAAAACTAGTGCCAACAGTGACAGTTTTTTCAACCAAATGCAACAGCGCTTTAACTACTTGACCCGAAATATGAACATGATCGTGTCTATGGGTTATCCACTAATGTTATTTTTAAAGCTTGCCTATCCGAAGGTTAAGAACATTGTTTATCGTGCACGAAACTGAGAAGTGAACTTTTTTGCATTGTACTGAAAATATATATTGTGGTATCTTATTTTAATCCTCTGGTCGAGCTGAGTCAAAAAATCATTGTATATTTGTATCATAACCAAAAAATGTGCGCCACAATACAAAAACCCAAATATAAATAATTTTTTAAAAATATTTTACAAGCATTTTCGTTTGTTAACAATAGCATGCACATTTTTGGACTACAAAGCGATGATTTTTCAACTCAGCTCAACTAGAGGATTAAAATAAGATACCACAATACATACTTTCAGTACAATGCATAGGCCATTAACCAATAGGAGTTTCGTGCACGAATTGTTAAATAGAGTACAACAACCGACAAAAAATAAAAAGCAAGACCAAATCGCGATTCTTATGTCACAATTGGTAAACCTTGTGCATTCAACCTTGACAATACCTATTCTGACGTGATAAATAGTACCCTTGCCAGCAATAGACAATAATAAATTCAATTCTCGAGAGATCAGTAAACTTATCCGCTTTAAAGCCCGATTCTCATGCACGTGTTAAAGCATGATTCATGCGCTAAAATGTTGCAATGCGTGGAAACTCGGTTGCATCGTTGCATCACTGAGGCGCGGAAGCCAACACGCTGTGCTTATCGTGTAGGAATGAAGTTGAAACAATTCAACTTTAGCGCACTGGCTAAGCACGTGAGACCAGATAGTGCTTTGCTGCTTTGACGCACAAGTTTTAACGCAAGCATAAGTACTAAGTAGTAGGCATAAATGTCTGCTAATCAGGGGTTAAGTTTTAGCGCCCCCTCTTTTCAATTAGGTTAGATTTGGTTAGCCTGGAAAAAAATTCTCCAGTGACCTTTTTCGAAAATTTCTAGGAGTGCATTGAGAGGCTCCAGCTCCCTCTCTTGTCAGTTGGGTTTAGATTAAGTTAGCCAGAAAAAAATTATTCAACATCCCCTTTCGCAAAATTATGTATATGCACTTTAATGTGGCCCAACTTGAAGTTTGCCCACCCCTGCTTCACTTTTATAGTCACTCAGATTGATCTTTTGTTTTGTTTGTTAAAACGGCTGCCATTTTTACTGTTATTGTCACTCTATGACTAGAGTCAAATAAGTGCATCACCGTAAAACCCCGCATGGGCTTATTTATACACGTGCATATTTAAGCCCAAGGCTAAAAATCGTCCCGATTGACTTTTTTTCGGAGGTCAAAAATGGCGATTTTTCGATTACAAGCCCATTAAAACCAATGGGCTTATATGCAGATATAAGCCCAGGGCTAAAAATCAGCCCACTTGATTTTTTTTTAGGTCAATAACGACAGTTTTTCGTTAATAAGCTCATGGGTGCTAATGCGGGGTTTTACGGTAATTCATAAGTCACTTTCAGTCTAGTTGAAAAAAGACAAGTAAACTCCGTTCCGTTTCCAACACATTGCGAGAAACTCCCATCGGCTAAAGCCTTTTCACAGCGATTGTTTAATACACGTAAAAAATTAATTCGAAAAATGACCACAAAGGGCATAAATGAACATAAACGACCATAAACGACGATTAAAATGACCATATATGGTAGTTTTTGACGGTTTTTTCCTAGCAAACAGGCTCCAGCCAGTGGGAGTTTCTCCCAATGTTTTGGAAACAAAGTTTAAATTTCTGTTTTTTTACCAAACACTCTTTGTCACCGATATCTTTCATATCTTGATGCTAAAATTGAACTGCACATCGCCCACTGCGCACAATAATCTTACGACAACTGTAATGTCTCTCTCACTAAGCTCAAATCAGCTTTTTGGAATACACAACGATTTTTTTTTAAAGATATATATTTTTTTAAATAAACCAAAACTACTTCGGCTCTAAAACCTTTTAAAAAATATTATTCATGTCACTTCCAGTGAAATTTGTTCCTTTATATAAATATATATATAAATATATATATAAATATATATATAAATATATGTACACATAAAAGTGGGGAAAATACATTAAATGAATGTTCTATAGAAGTGGCAGGTGCCAAAACACCTGAGTAGTCATCATAACATGAAGAATAAATAAACGAAGTGCTGAACCAAAAGAGGTGATGACATTTTATACTCAACTTTCCATTTAAAGGTTTGAATAAAAAAAAAAAAAAAAAAAATATAAATATTTAAAAAATATTCATGTTAAACGTGTTTTGCATAAATTAGTCATCAACAAATGACCAATTTCAACTTCTTGACCTAAATTTGGTGGAGAAACTATCTGGTAACCTACCCAGATTATATAATAGATATGAAACTATCTATACCTGGGTCAAAATGGTAGAAATGTAATTAATATTCTGCATATCACTGATCAAGTGGTAATAATTTGGTAATTGACCTTATAAGGAACAACGGATCATTAAACGTAAAAATTAACTTTGATTCTGCTTCACTACAGCTATTACCAAAAAAAAATTTTTAAAGGCCTTGTGCCTTTACTACCAGTAAAAAAAAATTATTTGAGCCCTAAACTCGAGAAAGAGTAAAATATTGGTTCCCATCTGTCTGGGCCAAGCCTCAAGTTCTAAAAATCAAATAAAAATATTTTTTAACCCCTAAGACAATTTTAGAAAAGAAATTTTAGACCCCCTAAACCACTGAGAGTTTGTTTGGGTTCCAAAACCAATGAAAAAAATAGTTTAAGACTCATAAATCATTAAAAAAAAAAAAACTAAGTTAGGCCCCTAAACCAATACAAAACCTAATTTAGCCCCCTAAACCAATCCAAACACTAATTTTGAGCCCAACTCAAGAATAAGAGTAAAATTTTAGTCCCTAAACTACTAGAAAATCTAATCTGGGCCCCTAAACCAATACAAAACCTAATTATGAGCCCAACTCAGGAATAAGAGTAAAATTTTAGTCCCTTAACTAGCTACTAGAAAATCTAATCTAGGCTCCTAAACCAATAAAAGAACTGATTTGGGACCTTAAACCAATAAAAGAACTGATTTGGGACCTTAAACCAATAAAATAACTGATTTGGGACCTTAAACCAATAAAAGAACTGATTTGGGACCTTAAACCACTATAAAACCTTATTTGGACCACTAAACCAATATAAAACCTAATAATTTTGGGCCTTAACTCAAGAATAAGAGTATAATTTGGGCTCCTAAACCAGTAAAAGAACTAATTTGGGGCCTTAAACCCTACAAAACATAATTGGGACCCTAACTCAAGAATAAGAGTAAATTTTTAACCCCTAAACTACTATAAAACTTAATTTGGGCCCCTAAACCAATACAAAACCTAATTTTGGGCCCTAAACCAGTAAAAAAATAATAATTTGGGACCTTAAACAACTATAAAACCTAATTTTGAGCCCCCAACTAAGAATTAAGAGTAAAATTTGAGTTCCTAAACTACTAGAAAATCTAATCTGGGCCCCTAAACAAATAAAAGAACTGATTTGGGACCTTAAACCACTATAAAACCCAATAAACCAATACAAAACCTAATCTGGGGCCCTAACTCCTGAATAAGAGTATAATTTATGGCCCTATCCAGTAAAAAAACTAAATTAAGACCTTATAACACCTAATTTGAGCCCCTAAACTTAAAAAAATTAAATAAAAAAAACAATAAAACTTGAAAACTATTGGAATCACTAATGCTGGATTCTCACTTGCGGTAAAATCGCGGGATTTTATTGCGTTTTGCGGTTTTTTAAAACTTATTTTGCCTCAAAATTGCGATATTTTTAAAATTGGAAATTTTTCTAGGTTCCCACATGCAGCAAAAACACAAAAAACCTAGAAAAATTTTCAATTTTAAAAATGGCGCAATTTTGACGAAAGTTTTCCGCGCGGAATTCGCGAGATAAAGCGGAAAAATCGCAAGTGAGAACCCAGCTTTAGTCCTATTGTGACCCTAATCCACCTAAACCAAAAACCGCTAAATTCTAAAAAAAAAATAATAATCTTAAATGTAAACACAACAACTCACCCTAAATCCTTTATGCCATTCTTTAATGGTTGCTTCATCATACTTTGTATGAGTCTTCAAAAATTCCAAATCCTCTCTGGTCAAGCGTGCCTTGCTACCAAAACAGCCCATAGCACATAAAAACCTTAAAAAAAAAAAAAAGAGTAATAAATCACAATCATTTTGTAATTATTCACCACATTTCACCACATTACAATAGGATCTTATAATAAATTTTTAAAGCAATTATTACATCATGAACTTTTGTTCTATTTATAGAAAATTTATTTTAAAAAAATTCCAAAAAAAAATAATAATAATAAAAAAAAATATATAAAATTTTTTTTATTTATTTTATCAAATTTCACATTCCTTGGTAGTTAATCCAGTCGATTTTAGCTGCCTAGGCATTTTAATCCACAGGTGGATTTAAACCCTTAAACACATGATAAATGTCACAAGATGGTGTCAGAGCAATGTGACCTCATTATTGGGTGCAGCAATCAGTAATAAGTTATAAAAGCAGCCACCATTTTCCAACTTCCCTTTCAAATATTGCTGCAAAACTTTTCAATGTGACCTTCAACAACTTCCTACAACTAACAATTGTAATAAACTACCTGCAAAGTCATTTTTACAATAATATATTTATTTTTTTTATTAAAAAAAAATAAAGTTACAATTTTCATCTATTTTGGATAATTCAAGGCCAAATTGATTAAAATTTGAATTTTAATGTACATATAATTAATTTTTAATGTTTTTTTTTTTAAAAAAAAAAAAAAAAAAAAAAAAAATTGACATCCTTATTTTTTTTTTTTAAATATTTAAATTTTTAAAATTTAAGAAAATGGAATAATTTTTTTTCTAAATTGAATTTTTTTGTATTTAGGTTATAAAAAAGTTTCACCCACCTGTTTGTTTGGGTAGATTTGGTGTGATGGATAGGGGAATGGGTCTTTAAAGTGTGTTTAATGTCCAGTAGGTGTGACCAGGTTGAGTTTAGTAGCTGCTATGCTCAGCTCAGTTTGATTATGTCACTTGGGAAGGCTGGGAATGAGAAGTAAGTTGGGTTAATGGACTGTTCCATTCAGCTAGGACCAGGGAAGAGTGTGCATGAATTGTTTGCTAAAGAAATTTATCAATTTTTTTTTTGTATTTATTTTATCTAATGAATTTTTTTTTTTTATTTTTTTTTTTTTTTTAGTAATTGTTTGGATTGAGGGATGTTGTGGGATATGTATGGTTTTTTGATATTGATTTTTTTTTTTGGTTGGATTGTTTAAAATTTTAAAATGGTTTTTTTTTTTTTATTATTATTATTATTCATGGTAATTTAAATTTTGTTTGAGATTTTGATGTGAATTTTGAAAATGTTTTGAATAATTCAAGGTAATCTTAATGCAGGTTTAAAAAGATGTGTAAATGTTTTAAAGGATTTTTTTTAAATATTTAAAGCTAGTTTACTCCAAATAATATTAAAAAGTATAAAACGGGTTTTAGATTATTTTGAAGATATTTTAGATGTTTTAACTCAAATTTAGAATATTTTTAGGTATTATCGAAAAAATTTAGACAGTTTTTAGACATTTTAAACTTGTATATAGACTATTTTCAGATTTTTTAACGCATATTTAGACTATTTCAGGTCACTTAACTCAAATATAAATCACTTTTAGACCTTTTAACTCAAATTTAAATCACTTTTTGACCCTTTAAGCTAAAAATTGAATCGATTTTAGACATTTTACCTCAAATTTGAATCGATTTTGGACATTTTACCTCAAATTTGAATCGATTTTAGACATTTTACCTCAAATTTGAATCGATTTTAGACATTTTACCTCAAATTTGAATCGATTTTAGACTTTTACCCCAATTTTGAAACGAGTCTAAACATTTTACTTCAAACCTGAATCGATTTTAGACTTTTACCCCAATTTTGAAACGAGTCTAAACATTTTACCTCAAACTTGAATCGATTTTAGACATTTTATCTCAAATTAAAAAAAAAATTTAACTTATATTTCTAAAACATTTTCCAGTTTAAAACTATATTGACCTAATTTAATTCAAACTTAAAAACAATTTAGACATTATGAATTTAACAAAAAAAAAATACAATTTCAAACCAACTTCACCTTTAAAACAACTTTAAAATTATACGTTTGTTCCCTTTAATCCTAAAATTACATTCCATATTCCACATTGAAATTTTTTTTTATTATTTTATTTCATTTCATTTCATTTCATATTTTTTATAAATGAAATTAAAAATATTCAAAAAATAACAACAAAAGTATTAAAAATTTCCAACTTACTTTCATTCCTTGTAATCCTTCCATTGTTTTCTCTTCCACAAGCTGAAATAATAAGAAAACAAAAATTTAAAAATTAATTTCAAAAACAAATTAAATCCACTTACATGTCAGATTATTGACCGGAAATGACCTTAAAACAGCTTCCATTGTCCACTTCCTATTCAACTCTCCCATCAAATAAAAATGTTCCATATTAAATTGATTTTAAAGAAACATTTCACGCTCAATTATCATTACTTAAACCACACAACGCCATCTATGGGCCTATTATTTCAACCACTGCAGCCAGACTCGATTTACAAAACAAACAATTCAGTAAAAAAAAATAAATAAATAAATAAAAATGACAATATATGTCATTATTCAACAATTACACTCATAAAACCAAAATATATTTACCCAACTAAGAAAAAAATATTTGCACATAACATTAAAAGTCAATACTTGAATTGGCATCCAATAATTTATGCAGTAAATAAATTAATAAAAATGTTACCTGAACATTAAAAAAATAACATCATTAATATTATATTTAGTTAAATAATTGCATTCAACATTGTCTATAAATGTTTGAGAATGTATTTTTGAAATTTATCACTAGATGGCGCTATGCTTCTAAAATGTGAAAAAAATAGCCATCTTGAATTATATTGTCAGATTATGGCGAAAATGGCCTTGGTATCTGCTTGCTAAGAGTTTTTTTTTTTAAAAAAAAAATTAAAGGTCAAGTGCAGTCTAAAATTTAATTTTTATGTATGAAAGAGTGTTAACAATAACATATATTTCATATTTTTAAATATTTTATTGTTGCATATTTATTATTATATAACAATTCCAATATTCCTTCTCCACAATGCAAAGCATCATGGTCAAATGACATTCCCAATCCTAAAATTCAAATGATCCAGAACTAGTTCTCAGGTTTAGTCGAATTTCAACTCTCTGAGCATGCGCATGAATATGCCCATGCTCAGATGGTTATTTTGTTAACAATCAGAAATGGTGACATTATTCAATCCTTGGTCGACCATGATGCATTGCATGGCAAACAAGGCGAGCCAACTAGACATCGTTTTGTTTATAAAATAATAAATATTCAACAATAAAATATTTAAAAAAATGAAATACATGTTATTGTTAACACTCTTTCACATATTAAAATTAAATTTTAGATTGCACTTGACCTTTAAATAAAGTTTTAAAGAGTTTACGACATCAGATTTTTTTATCGGTCCATTGGATCAAGCATGTTTTAAAACCTTTAAATAATTTATTTTTCTAAAATTTTTTGAAAAATATTTTCGGGTTTAAACCCAATGTTGAAATAATAAGCCTTTCCGATTATTGACAGACGCGGCGCGACTTATGTCGGTGGTTGGCAAAAGTCTGAAATTTGGATAGGATTTTTCGTCATTTTCCCATTTAATGTCCGATTTAAAATGCAGATTTTTGCATTACTAATTGGATTTAGGTAGTTTTAATCAAACTACTTGCATGTATATAAAAAAAAATTATCTGTATCGCAAAATGACTGAAATCCCATTCAAACTTCAGCCTTTTTGCCAACCACCGAGCACCGACATAATTGCGCATGCCCAGAATGCATTCGATCGCGCACTCTGGCGATAAGCGAAAAGGCTTATTGTGAAAACGAACACGACCAATATAAAGATCAAAACGGGACCAAATCAAGAATGTGCGCGACTGTTACCAATTGTGAGGTTATCCCAACATAGAGAATACCAACTGAGACGTCAGAAACAGCGCCATGCCAGCAGAGGCCAACAATGTCCCTCACCAAGCTCAAATGAGCTGTTTGAAATACAAAATAATTCTTTTAAACGTGTTTAAAAACTTTAAAAATAAACAGACAGTTTGCGATTTCTCGTACGAGATTTATTTCATTATTAGACAGTTTGCGATTTCTCGTACGAGATTTTTTTTCATTACGAGAATGCCAAAATAACGAGATATTGTTAAAAATCTCGATACATGTATTCTCGTTTGAAAAGTCTCGATCGAGATGTGCATACGACTTGATTTGCGCATGCGCACTGCATACAATCACAACAATTGTCGTGAAATTCTGCCGCCATTTTTTATCCGCTTCAGCTGCAATGTTGCTAAATTTGTGTCAATTTCATCATCTCAAGTTAGTTTTTTTATTATCAGACATCTTGCACAAACCACAAGCCCAATACTTAGGCTTAATTTGTGATAAGGTATCTAGTTCTGCTAAAAATTATTGCTGCTGATTTGTGTGTCGTATGTAACACGTTTCGTGACAAATCGCAAACACATGCTATGAGATTTTATTAACGTGATTTAAAAAAACGAAATTTTCAAAAAATTTCGTTTTTTAAAATCTCGTTTTCAGTCTCGTACGAGAAATCGCAAACTGTCTATTACGAGAATGCCAAAATAATGAGATATTGTTAAAAATCTTGTTACATGTATTTTCGTTTGAAAGGTCTCGATCGAGATTTTTCAAAAATCTCGTTTCAAATTGATGCAACTTGATTTGCGTATGCGCACTGCATAGAATTACAACAATTGTCGTAAAATTCTGTCGCCATTTTCCCTCCGCTTCGGCTGCAATTTTGGCAAAGTTGTGCCGATTACATTATCTCAGGTTAGTTTTTTAATCAGTCAAGCAAGCACCTTGTACAAACCACAAGCCCAATGCTTGGGCTTAATTTGTCATAGGGTGTCTAGTTCTGCTAAAAATTGCTACCGCCAATTTAAGTGACGTATGTAATACGTTTCGTGACAAATCTTAAACACCGATACGACATTTTATTAACAAGATTTTAATAAAAAGAATTTTTCTTGAAAAATTTCGTTTTTTTAAATTCTTGTTTTCAGTCTCGTACAAGAAATCACAAACTGTCATAAAATTTTTGATGTCTGAAACCATTTAAAGCCCCATCATTTTGGGCTGCATGAAATAGAGTTTTTCTAAGCCAGCAAAACTCAGACTTGAATTTTATTTAGATGTTATGTTTCTGATATTCCTCACACGTCTAATTTCAATTATGACATGCGCACGTGACAAATATTTTAATAGAAGCAGCCCTCGATTACAGGATGTAGCAATTTCTTAGCACTGAAATCGATGAGCAAAGCGACAAACAGAAGCGGTCACAGTTCAAGCTGATCTGATTTTTTATTCATTGACTGAATCTCCTTGGCACCATAAACATGATGTAAACATGTCAGAAACAGACATGTTTATGAGTTTACAATGTGTTTACATGTTGTATTATGGTTAGTTCATATTGAACGTGACGTAACATACAAAAATTTATCATAACTTAAGAAAAGTAACGTATGGTTTTGTTCACTAGGCCCATTCAAAAACTCCAGCACGACTCGTGTCACGACTCATAACACGAGATTATAATGCCATATTGGTCATTTGACTCACGTTACACCTATAATACGAGTGGCATGACCAAGGTAGCACGAAAATCTCGTTATGAGTCGTGGCATGAGTCGTGCTGGAGTTTTTGAATGGGCCTACTGTTTATACATAAGAAAACAACACGAGAACACATTGAAATAAAGTTGGAAAATCAATGGCTTTAATGTTCTCATAACATCCGTACTTGGTGAAAAACAATCAGCCCAGAATCCATTGGAGCCCAGACCGAAACTTGAACCCAGATCCCCCAATTGCCGGTTGGGTGCTTTACCATTAAGCTACCTGGAACTCCAACAGAAACTGAGACCGAATGTTAGTTCACCACTTCTCCACCTCATTCACTGTTTGTAGACAGTAAATGTAAACCGACCAATCACAAAATTTCTCATTCCTCATGCGAGAAGCAGCTGTCTTCTCATTGATTGCCATAATTTCTTAAGTTATTTCTTAAGTTACGTTATTTCCCACTTCAAAATCAAATTTGAAGTAAGTGTTTACGTGTGTGATTTTAAACCTAAAATGCATTGAGCAGCCATCTTGAATTACGTTACGAAGCAGTGTAAACACCAATGTGAACTAACCATCAGGGATTTACAGGATTTTTTTGTGGTAACAAAACGCAATTTCCAAAACGCATTACTCAATTTTCAGTCACGTGGTATTAAGAAATGAATTTTTTTTTACAAATACCATATTCCCTCGGAACAACGGCATGCCGGTAAATCCGAGTCTGACCAGTTTTTAACAAGTAGACAACTGGTCAATTAATATTCAAATGGACAAAATGCCGGAAAATTCGAATTATCCGGCATGCCGTTCTTTCCGAGGAAATACGATACAATTTCCAAATTTATTTTATCAGCCAATCACACTGCAAGATTGGACAGGAAAAAACATGACATTTTCCCAAAATTTAGTAAAAGATTGACAGATAGATTCATTGTGCCCTTATTGGGACTCTGTTCATTCACCATCTACAGTCTGTCCGCATAACTGTAGAGCCTACATAGACCACAAGGCTGGGACCTTTTCACCAACAATTTCTTCCAAACCGGGGTCACATAATCTCATCATAAACCCTCAGAAGCCTATCCTATGGGACAATTGACACAGGCAATAGTTCTGAATACAAATTTTTTTCAAAAAATTTTTCAAAAAATCTGAAATTTTCTGAAGCTGTTCAAAAAGTGGTTTTTACATACACTCAATTTATTTGGTAATTTTCAGACTTATAAAAAAAAGTTATTGTAAAGAGAAAATATGAGCTCCTTAAAATCTCAGCTTAAAACGTTTGCTGTTTTCACTGCATTTTTTCTCTTTTAGTGAGAGCGCTTTTAAAATTCAACGCCACCTATATGCAAAGTAGAAAATAAACAAAGCAGTTGGCACATGTTCAGTTCACATTTCATATCAATTGCGATTAATTTCACTAATTAGAATTAAAATTAAGTTAATATACACAATTATTATAAATAAATGGTTAAACACCTTTCATGCTGTTCAAATGATCACATTTTGACCGAGTGTCTTGATTTTTACAATCGATGACACCTAGTGTCAGTTGGTGAAACCATGGTAACCATAGTAACAGCACTAAAGCGCTTCAACTCAGAGTATATAAAACAGGACAATTGACACAACTAATAGATCTTTGCGCTGACCCAAAATGTTAGGCGTCTGAGGATTAAATGGCTAAACATGTACACCACAACATCACAATGACGTCAACAAAACATCGACAAAGAGCCAAATTATTTGGAGACACCATTTTTCCAATGTTGTTTGTTCCCATTGTTAGATGAAGTCGGTCTCGAACTATTGCGTGCCGCAAATTCGCTGAGTGTATAAAGCTCCCAGCCAACCCGATATGGACTATAAAGTTACGCAGACAGATTAAGAATTTTTGAAACTTGAAGGCCCTGCTACAATGGGCCTTGGGGTCTTTTTTACCTCAGTTATGGCTTTTTATAAGACATTTTTGAGCAATTGGGCCATTGGGGCCCCAAGAGATATTTTACTGCTGAATTATTGGATGCCAAATTCAATGAAGAAAAAAGTCTTTTCATATTCATTGCACACCTAGAACCGGAAGTAAAAGTTTCAAATTATTTCCATGCTGGAGATTTAAGAAAGAAAAAAAGATCTAATTTTAGAAATTTGACATTTTTACCGCTTCTTAGGAACAGATTAAAAGCGGATTTGAACGTACCTGAGAAACAGCAACGAAATGGGAGCACTCAGAAAAGCTGCGTTAGGGTTAAGTCGACAAAACCTGAAATCCAAACAAAATGGCTAATTAGAATATTGTCAACATAAAGCAAAAATAAAATCGAAATTCACAATTTAAAATCAACAAAGCAGAAATATTTGCACCAGATGGCAGCACAAATAAAACAACTGTAAAGTTATCTTCACGTTTGTTTTGAAAAAAAATCTTTTTTTAGACAGTCTTACCAAATTAGGTGGACATTCACAACAATCTAAAAAAAAATTCCATTATAAGAATATTGTTTAATGTGCTCCGCATATTTGCTGGAAAAATTATAGATCCTTGAAGTTTATTAAAAATGTATTAAAATCTATTATTCATACATTTTGTTAGAGTTTATAGTGAATTTACCTTAAGGGTTTATGACATCAAAAATTTTATGACTGAATAATGTTCGCCACCTCTTAACATGTCCGAAATGATTTTTATTTATTTTTTAAAGTTATCAGAACACGTTTAAAAAAATCATTTTGCATCCCTAAATGTGCATTTTCATCTGGACCAATAAAAAAGCATTTGAACAAGCTCCACCCACAATTGTAAATGACGCTGATTTCCCCCCCCCCCCCCACCTGAATTTTTAATTTTGATTAATCAATGCCATCCATATCTCAAAAAGCCAAAAAATAATAAATTCAGCAATATTTGATGCTAAACATTTCAAACTACTGAATATTTCATGAGATGACAACTGATTTTTACAAAATTTTTGAAAGCGAGAATTGGCCTTTTTTGCTCCCATAAAAATGCTCTAGCGAGAGCGTGATTTATAGAGCCGTGCGATTGTTGGAGGTTCTTCGCACAAATATTAGGCGTCTGAGGGTTAATAATATCACAAAACCAAACCAACAAAATTATATAAATAATTTAAATTAACATGTGAAGTGAAATAAGTCAATTTTGATTCGTTTTTGTACAGCATGCTTATTCAAAAAATGGTGTAAAAAGTTGCTCTGGTTTTAGCAGCACCCAGTTTCCTGTTCAACATTTTTAAGTGAATGAGTCTTATATGACATTCCAACCTAACAAAGCAAGCTGATAAGTCAGTATATTTATATTCTAGTACTCACTTTTGTTCAATAAAGGCAAAAAAAACCATGTTCCTTTGATAGGATCATGGCAAAACGCAACTTATCAGCCATTTTCTTTTAGTACCAGATTTAGTACCAGACTCGTTTAAATCAACTTAAAAATAATAATTGATGGATACACGGAGTTAAACAATGCTTGATCAAATGGACCAATAAAAATTGTGATGTCGTAAACCCTTTAAATTTCAGCTAGACTTCATAAAATTTCATCTGGATTCTAAGAATTTCATCTTGGATTTTAATAGTTTTATAATAAATATGTTGGAGTTTCCAATATTGTTGTTAGATTTGATAGCTCTGTTAAATTTTATTAAATCTACAAGCATAAAAAAAAAATTTCTTCAAAGCCCTTAACTGCCCCTTTAATTTATTTGTCATGAAATTCACAAATCTCAAATTCCACAAAAATAGAGATTTATACCACTAAAACTAACCATCCCCTTCAATACCAATTACTGACAACAAAACATCAATGTAATTATCCTAATTTATCATGGTCAACCAATGACAGGTGTTACAGTTCTCCCTTTCCCAACCTAGTAATCAAACCTGTAGCCGGCATGTGTAGACACACATCCAAACAACCGAATCAATTACCAAATGCGCTGTTACAATGTCTCCACTAATCCTCGCCAGATGCTCATGATGATAACACAATAAAGATACCAAAGTAGCAACTTGTATGTTGTCTGCTGTTTGCAGATGTCATTGCAGCAGTTGACACTAGCCAAACCACTTTTTAACTCAAATGCAGAAGCTTAACGTAACATAAGTCTAAGCTGGAAATGAAAAAACCAACCGCCACAGTAATAAACATACATACAGAAAAGGTAACTCCACTCACATCTTCGTGGTCCGAAAACTTTAAAGGTCAAGCAGTGAAAAAATTTAATTTTAATATGTGAAAGACACTACCGAAATATATACATATTTTGATTAATTAAAGAATTAATTGTTTAATTTTTTAAATTATATAACAATAACAATAGGTGCATTTAATTCCAAAGTGATTATAAAAGCATAATTAAATCTGATTATAGAGAATCAGTTTAATCTGCTTTAAGCATTGAACGTGTTATTAAGTTTCAGTCTGTGCATGCGCAGTTGCAAACTTAAATATTCTAGGGTCAAGTTCCTTGATCGGAACTAGTTCTTAATCCAAAATCCATGTCCGGATTGTTGTAGTTTTCTCCTTTCAGTTGACATTTTAAGTTACTATAAAATAGTAGTATACATTAAAGTATACCAAAAGTGTTGAAATCTAGTAAAAAATATATAAAAAAAGCACTGAAATCTCTTAATAAAGTCGATTGAGTGCCACCTCGATCAATCTCGAATACAAAATGGCTGCCAAGAATGCTGTCATGGTGTGACCGCCAGGGTCATCCTCGTTCTCCCCGCCGCCGCCTGGTGACCACCGGTCAACCAATCACTTCCTTTTATCTTATCTGTTAATCCTCTTTTATCTTTCAATAAACATATTCGACCATTCTGGTCTCATCAACCTTAATTAACGTCACGTTTCGTATTTCTCTGCCTACCAACGTATTTTCGAGGCTTACACATGGATAAACCGATTGTTGGAAAATGACGTAAAAAACGTCATTTCCGCCTAGTGAGAATCAAAAGAATCAAGATAAATAGTTTATCCATTTGGAATTGAATGCACCTAATATTTAACGTCCACAGTGAAATGCATCATGAGAGTATGACGTTCCCAATTCCTAGTTTCAATTAACCCAGAACTAGTTCTTGGATTAGGACGAGGGAGGGTGAATCCATTATAGCCGACAAGCATAGCAACAACACAGAGTCGTTTTTTGGTTGGAAACTTGAGCACAATGATTGTTTTATTTCAATGGACTGATTTAGATGGATGTGTAATCATAGACCTATATAGGTCTACGGTGTAATACGCGTGGCAATTCCGATATTGCTTGGTGCAAGTCAACAGCGAGACCGCCTCTATACCGTGAGCGAGGCCAGTATGTCATGGGATTAACTTAACATTTTTCTCCAAAGTCGGCTCATACTTTCTGTAGTACAGTTGGTTCATTCTACTCGCACGAAAGCAAAAGTGGAGTTCCGGATCGAACTCCGTTTCCCTGTCACTTCGCCAATCGCCATCTGCACCAACTGCCAAAATGGCGAGTATGAAAGCAATCAATTGCGCAGCAGTGTTTACAAATTGCCTTCCTTACCTGGCATCCATTTTTAAATTTTACTTTTCTGCACTTTTTTGCCCAATTTTCAGTCCGCAGGTGGGAAACGACGACAGAAAAACATACTTTTCTGCACAGCAGAAACTTAGACGAATTTTCTGGTGTGCAGAAAAGTATGCTTTTCTGTCGTTGGTTCCCATCTGGGGACTGAAAAATGGGCAAAAAAGTACAGAAAAGTAGAATTTAAAAATGGATGCCAGCTAAGGAAGGCAATTTGTAAACATTGCTGCTTTCTACACTCAAAATTTTCTGCAGCAGAAAACTTTCTGTCGGAATTTCTGCCAAGTGGGAACCAAGCATGAAGGTTTTTTATTATGATCTTTCACAAATTAAAATTAAATTTTTGACTGCACTTGACCTTTAAAGCATGAACTAACAATAAAAATTGCCTGTCCATCCATCAGTCACGTCTTCAAAACATTAGGTGCGTTCAATCCTGAAAATAAAGTCACTTATTTGCCTTAAAGGTCTTTTTTAAGGCAAATATGATGTAAATTACGTCATAGTTGCTTATAGAAGTGACTAAAGTGACTGTAGAGCAAAGGCAAATACATCTTACAGAAGCCTTATAGAAGTCATTTGCTTTTACTGCACATGCTCAGTTAAAACAACCAAAACAGCTTCCTCAAAATAACACGTCACTCTGATGTACAACCTTAGTCAAATGAAGAAGAACCACAAATTGCTAATTTGCTTTCAGAATTTCCTTACTTAGGCAAAGATCAGGTTAATAAATTGTGTTTGCTCAATCAAACACAAATCGTTAGCCATTTTGGTATGAGTAAACAAAGCTGTGTGCGCATGAACAATTTTAAAGTGTGATCATCCTTTTCCCTATGACCAATAAGAAGAAGCGACTTAGGCTTTTCAGAATTGAATGCCTTTAAGTCTGTTTGCGACTTTGTGTATCTCTATAGTCCAAATCCGATTGGCTGAATCCCTTTTCATGCAACAATGTATCCCCAAGCAGGATATCATGATCTCATCAGCAAATGGCAAAACATGTATATGACAACATCTAAATGACGTCAACAAAATGGAGACAACAATCCAAATAATTTGGAAGCGACATTTCATCTCTGTTCCCAATGTTAGATGGGATCGATCACAAACTATTTCCTAGAGCAAATTCTCTGTGTGTGTAAAAAGCTCCAGCCAATCTGATATGGACTATAGAGTTACACGGACAGACCACAGGAACAGGCAGACACAGTTCATTTTAGCCGCAATAAGGAGAGCAATTTTTAATTCTTTAAATTTTTCAAATTGTATTCAAAAATTTTCAAAATGTCAACAAAACGTCCAAAAACATTCAAAAAATTCTTCCATTCCTCCATAATTAGGAGTAAGATGAGATGATTCTTGAAGTGGTAGCTCGGGTTCCATATTTCTTGAGCAGGCACTGATTGCAATATAATTCTCATATTTTCAATAAGTAAAATTTAAATCTCATTTCCCAGGAAGAAAAGCTTTGTAATCTAAGTTAGGTTTGGTGAAAATATTTTTTAAATGTAAAGAAGAAAGTTTAGTAGACAGTTTGCGATTTCTCATACGAGAAAAAACAAATTTTTTAAAAATTTTTTTTTAAATCTTGTTAATAAAATGTCGTATCGGTGCTTGCAATTTGTCACGAAACGTATTACATACGACACTTATATCGGCGGCAGCAATTTTTAGCAGAACTAGACACTTTATTACAAATTAAGCCTAAGTATTTGAGCAGGGTGTTTGACTAAACAAGATTAAAAATCTAACCCGAGATAATGTAATCGACACAACTTTGCCAAAATCGCATTCTAAATGGCGGAAAAATGGCGGCAGAATTTCACGACAATTGATGCGATTGTATACAGTGTGCATGCACAAGTCAAGCTATATACACGACAATTTGAAATAAGATTTTTGGAAAATCTCGATCGAGACCTTTCAAACGAGAATACATGTACCAAACTATATCTCGTTATTTTGGCATTCTCATAATGAAATCGCAAACTGCCTATTATACCTTTAAAAGTTTTAAAGTATTAAGATGCAATGAACAGAACCATTAAATCAGTGTCACAATGATGTAATCAAGCACCTTGAAGCCAAGTCCAAACCAATTGACCAATTTTCAGTTTCATTGTTCAAAAGTACTTTCTGCTTTACAAAGTTTAAGATTAAATAAACAAGATACAAAACAAACAGTGAACTCTGAATGTTTTATTCACACTGCTTAAAAGCTGTCAGACTGCAAGTACCGCTCCGCTGCTCTTGCAAAAGTGCCGCCTACTAAAGAACACGGAGTTGACGTCGAATGGCGTTTCTTTAACATTTGAATGAAATTCTTGGACCGTTGCAAGACAAACTACTGCAAAAGCATTTGCTAAGAATATTTATATTTTCATTAATAAAGACAAAAGTTATGCCTTTGATGTTCATGTTCCAATTTAAAGGTTGCTATTTCTTCAATTTTCAAAAACCGACGTATTAACAATTTATTTCTCATTCTCCTTACCTCCAGCAAAAACAAAGAAGAAGAAATAAACCCTTAGTAAAAACAAACCGCAAAAAGAAAATGCAGTTTCATCATCTCCAAACCCAATCCCAGGGTTCCAAAACCCAATCTACTTAACGCCATGTCAAACTTCATCAATCCTTCAAAACAAAACAAATTCTTTTCTCTTTCTCCTCTTATAAAAATCCAATTATTAAAGTTTCGAAAGAAAGAGTCCTAGTAGGAAAATGATTATCCAGTCGTGCATAAAGAATTTTCGATAATTCCGGCTGGTCGGCTTAAACAAAGCCGCCGCCACCGCCACCTGGTGCCCCTGGTGGCAATTTTGCCAGCCACCGCCACCAACAATACGTAATTTTAAGCCAGCTGGCAGCTAGCCGCCATTTGATCATTCACGCCGTGGCAAATGTGTGTGAATCACCAAATGGTAAGGTGTTAAACTGTTAATATTACACTAATACACTTCCTAATTCCTACTAGGAAGTGTAATATTAACAGTTTAACACCTTGCCATTTGTAACAATAGACGATGTTTATGATTACGTTTATGATTACGTTTATGATTATGATGAAAACATGAACGTATTTAATTGGCTGAGCCGCCAGCCGCCACTCGCTGGTGACAAGCCAAGGGACAGCCGCCGCCATTTGTTGACAGCAAGCCGCGCCTGGCCGCTGCCGACAAAAATAGGACGGTGCACGTCTCTAATTGCGATGTCCGAAGCTCGGTGTTGATGCACATGTAATTTCTGCCCAATGCCCAGAATGTCAAAGCAAAGTAATTCAATCATGCGCACATATGAATAGCTATCATATTTAATCTTACTTAATTAATAATGCCTATGAATTTTCCACGAAACCCTCCTTGTTCATTATGTGTATACGGCGCGGCTTCTGAGGATTTTGTTCTGCCTCCTGATATTTCTTTCGAGTAATGAACTCGTAAAACATGAATGAAGTGATTAGTATACATGAGTTGAGTTGATACCTTTTAGCAGTGATATTAGAAAACACTCTAATTAAAAAATGCAATAAAAACTAGATTGTTATAACATTTGAGTATACAAAAGTCCAAAAGAGCCGTACATGTAAAGGTTTAAATGCAATTACATTTCAGCTACAAAGTAGATTAATTAATTGGCTCACGAGCTACCGGAAACTAAAATCCAGGTGTCTCATTTGTCTAGTTGCAGGTAATTCCATCAAAACAAGCTCGAGACATTTCTCAACGCAAAGGTCAGTGCTTTTAACATTGTATAAATTCAAGTATTCCTATTGGTTATTGAATTTAAAGCTGCAATTTTTGTTTTAGAGCTTGGAGTTATGGATGTTCTCCTTTAGAAAATGGTCCAATGAATTGTGTTTGAGGCAGAATAAAGAGGCAGTCTCATATTCAGCTGAAATTGGGCTATTTCAGAGAATAAGGTCTAACAAGTGCAATCCACCAACCATTTAACACAAGTTGGGTAGATTGCTGACACGGCACATCAATAAAAAGTATCTGGTGTTATCTGGACAGCAGTTTAATGTCTCCGGGGAGCAAGATTCACTAAACAATCATTAATTAATAACCGATAGAAGAAAATTGTTAATTTACGATTAATCTTGACCGTTATTTAAGGACTTCTTGACAAAAATATTGCATTCTGATGGGGGGGGGGGAAATGCATTCTTATAGGTAAAAAAATTATCAATAGAGCCTGAGCCTAGGTTCCCACACACAAAAAAACGCGCGATTCCGTTTTGTGTTTTGCCTCAAAATCGTGCTATTTTTAAAATTGAAATTTTTTCTATGTTTTTCTGTGTTTTTGCTGCATGTGGAAACCTAGAAAAATTTTAAAATTTTAAAAATAGCGCGATTTTGAGGCAAAACGCAAAACGAAATCGCGCGATTTTTGTTGTGTGGGAACCTAGGCTCAGTCTCATAAAAAACTGAAATATGCGGTTTTCCACAACTAGAAATGTTGTCAATTACTAAGTTTACATGAACACGCTTTTCTGGAAAATGACATCATCATTTCTCAAGTGGAAAAGTAAAAAATGGAGTATTCACTCTAGTTTCCACTTTTCCACTTGATAATTGATGACGTCATTTTCCAGAAAAGCATGTTCATGTAAACTTATGCTTAGTTCCCACTTGGCAGAAATTCCAGCAGAAAATTTTCTGCGGCAGAAAATTTTGAGTGCAGAAAAGTATGTGAACTAAAAAGTGGGCAAAAAAATTCAGAAAAGTAGAATTTAAAAATGAATGCCAGCTAAGAAAGGCAATTTATAAACACTGCTGCTTTCTACACTCAAAATTTTCTGCAGCAGAAAATTTTCTGCCGAAGTTTCTGGCAAGTGGGAACTAAGCATTATTACTAAGTTTACATGAACACGCTTTTCTGGAAAATGACATCATCACTTATCAAGTGGAAAAGTAAAAAAATGGAGTATTCACTCTAGAGTCCACTTTTCCACTTGACAAATAATGACGTCATTTTCCACAAAAGCGCAATTTTTGAAAACAATTTCAATGATGAACTAGCCTCGCTTTCACAAAACCGTTTTTTTTTATTTGCAAAATATGACGTCAAAAGCGTACACATCCGGTTTTTGAAAACAGGAAAATCGGTGAAAACTGTGGAATTTGTTACCAGTTGTGATGTATACCCCATTCTTTTAACATTGGGAATACTAGCTGTGACGTCAGAAACAGCGCCCTGCCAGCAGCTTCCATCAATGTCTCTCTACTAGCTCAAATGAGTTATTTGGGATACAAAATGATATTTTTAAACGTGTGCTGATAACTTTAAAAAATAAATAAAAATCACTTCAGCCTTTTTAAGAAAGGGCAAACATTATTGAGTCATAATATTTTTGATGTCGCAAACCCTTTAATCCTAGCATCTAAATTGTCCTTTTTCTAATACAAACTATTACCACATCATGCATGTTGCATGTTACAGCTAGTATCATCTATTCTACTCCACTGTAATTAAATTTTGTTTTATAAATTAAAGACAGCATCATTTTAACTATAAAAATATTTGTGATGCTACCTAAACCTTTCAGATTTTTGTAAGTGATACAAATTAAAAAAGTTTGAAACCACTGTTATACTGCATAATTACATTTAAAAAAATATGTATATCCGTGCTATTGTAAGAAAACTATTCATCGAAGACTATGATCCTCAAAGCTCCGGATGTCAACATAATAGCAACGAAAAAAATCAATAGAAAACATTTGAAAAATAAGAAGCCAGATCCATATTTTGTGACCTAGCCCAAAATCAATTGCCATAAATATATAAATACTAGTGTTAGAACTGTCAATATCTCTCTCATGCTTGGTTCCCACTTGGCAGAAATTCGGACAGAAAATTTTCTGCTGCAGAAAATTTTGAGTGTAGAAAGCAGCAGTGTTTACAAATTGCCTTCCTTAGCTGGCATCCATTTTTAAATTCTACTTTTCGGCACTTTTTTGCCCACTCTTCAGTCCACAGGTGGGAACCAACGACAGAAAACATATTTTTCTCTCAAAATTTTCTGCAGCAGAAAATTTTGAGTGTAGAAAGCAGCAGTGTCTGCAAATTGCCGTCTTTAGCTGGCATCCATTTTTAAATTTTACTTTTCTGCCCACTTTTCAGTCCACAGGCGGGAACCAACGACAGAAAATCATACTTTTCTGCACTCAAAATTTTCTACAGCAGAAAATTTTCTGTCTGAGTTTCTGTCAAGTGGGAACCTAGCATAATAGATTAATAGACCTCAGAGAACAATCATACTGGACCCTTAGTACAGGTATGTCTACCACCTTGAGAATGGAAATCGAGAAGGTTTCGAATAACGCCTTCTTTAAAGGATGTAAAAAGCCGTGAAATAATCTTTCCTATCGAAAAGTACTTCCAGCTATTACGCAAGTCTCAAAACACTTCGCAGAAAATCTACCAGCAATAAAATCCTAGAATTGGATAAAGCCACCATTGGTGCAACCTAGTTCCAAACATATAGAAGTTTTTTTATTTCAAACAAAATTTTGGATTTAAATTGTATTAAAAAAATGTACAACTAAAAAACATAGCTTCTACAGTCTACAACATCCAAAGAGCCGCTCTCACTACATGGAGGATTACACTAGCTGCATTCAATTAAAAACTGAGTTATAAAGACCATTTATAACTTTGAAGAATTCAAAAGACATGGCCAGTAGAAGAGAATTAGCTAACAACAACTTTACTAGATTTAACTAAAAATGATCTGTTCCATCTTGGCTAATATATTCCAAGAGAATCCAGCTAGAAAATAGTAATTTGTGGGGAAAAATGACAAACCATTTTGACGGACGTCAGCAAACATCGTGGCTGATGTAGGTGCGTGTTCAGCGGCCCCAATGTTCGCTAATTTCCGTACATGCAATTTGTCGTCATTTTTCGCAACTATTACCTATTTATTGCTAAAACCTCAGTTTGGAGTCCAGAAACACCATGCTTGATCTATTGGAATCCAAGATGTCTGCCATAATAACCGGTTTTTCAAAAAAACCATAGTTGATAAACGAGATTTTTTTTATTTATCAAAAAACCATTTATTGAAAAACCGATTTCAGTAAAAATGATGCAAAAAGAGTCTACTACCGGTTTTGAAAAACGACATAACGAAGAACATTTGAATGCAGCTATTGTTTGTATTGTACCTTTTTATAGACCAGTATGTCGATCGGCTCGACACTTTGACAGCTCCTGCAAGATGTGCCAAAAGCCAAAACTAAACAAGACGTTGTCAATTTTCTAGAACTTTTCACACCAATTTCAAGAACTTAATCTTCAAGAATTTGTTGCCTAGTGGAGACATAGCATAAAACAGTGACATAAAAAAATGTTTTCTTCGCTAGAATTATTGTAACATTAGATTTTAAATTTTTGTGTATTTTTCAGGTTTTAATTAATTTTTCATTTCTTGGTTTGTAATTATAAATAGTAACAAGTGGTTGGAGCATTCAAATAAAACTGTATTTTGGGAAGTCTTTTTATAATCTGAAACAATTCAAAACACTTGCATTCCAAATGCAGTGTGGCGCATACTGCAATAGGCAGCCGCCAAGACCCTGCAGGTGATAAAGAGTTTGTGCCAAAAAAGATAAATAAATCATATTTTTATGCATGTTTTTAGTATGCAAAATCATTTTTGTTTTGAAAAGATGCAATTTGATACAAAAAAAACAATGATTGCACCTAGAAATGAATTTAAAAAAAAATCAGTTTGTTTTAAAGGGGGTTACGATATCAAAAATTTTATAACTGAATAATGTTCGTCATCTCTTAAAATGGTCGGAATGATTTTTATTTCTTTTTTAAAGTTTCCAAAAATCATTTTGCATCCCAAACTGCTCATTTGAGCTTGGTGAAGACATTGTTGGCCATTGCTGGCATGGTTTCTGACGTCACACTTGGTATTTTCCATGTTAAATGCATAGCGTTTACGTCACAATTGGTAGCAGTCGTGCACCTTCTCGATTTGATCTCGCTTTTATCTCTCACTTTTTCATATTGTCGTCTGCTAGTTTTCACAACTTCAACATTGGGTTAAAACCCAAAAATCTTTTTCCTCTTTAAGGGTTTTAAAGGATCCTTGATTGATCCAATAAACCAATAAAAAGAGTGATCTAGTAAACCCTTTAACAAAATTATTCAGTTTGTTACTATATTCCCTCGGAAAGAACGGCATGCCGGAAAAACCGAGTTTGACCTGATTTCCAAAACCGAACATCTGGTCAATTTTACAGCATGCCGTAAAAATCGAAGCAGTGCCATAAAAATCGAAGCAGTGCCGTAAAAATCGAATCGTGCCGTAAAAATCAAATCAGCGCCAAAACGTACATATTACGGAACGTAAATATTACCGTATTACCTCGGAAAGAACGGCATGCCGGATAATGGCGAATCCGACCAGGGTGCTGGAAAATTCGAATTTTCCGGCATGCTGGATAATTCGAATACAAAAAAGTCCAAAATTCACGCGACTTATACATATGCACCGAGATACGCGCATATGTTCATGTATACATTCGAATCATCACCAAAACGTATATATTACGGAACGAGTCACGTTACACATTTACCAGTTAGGTTTACCAGCAGAATTTACCAGTTAGGTTTTTAGAATGGCGCCATAAATATAATGCGTATACGCGAACGTATACGCATTATATTTATGGCGCCATTCTTAAGGAGGAAAAAACCTAACTGGTAAATGTGTAACGTGACTCGTTCCGTAATATATAACGTTTTGGTGATGATTCGATTTTTCCGGCATGATTCGATTTTTACGGCATGCCGTAAAATTGACCAGATGTCCGGTTTTGGAAATCTGGTCAAACTCGGTTTTTCCGTTCTTTCCGAGGGAATACGGTAAGAAACGAGTCACATTCCATTTTTATGGTATTGAGTGTTACAAGTGTGACTGTGATTAGTGGAATGAAATAGCAAGCTTAAAAATGCGCGTATTTATACGTTCGAGTATACGCGTATGTATACTCGAACGTGTGAATTTTGGACTTTTTTGACTCGAATTTTCCGGCACCCTGGTCGGATTCGCTGTTATCCAGCATGCCGTTCTTTCCGAGGGAATACGGTATTATTCAGATCTAAGACGTGTAAGTTGCTGCTTGCGTTTCTAAACTTAATTCTCTCTCTCTCTCACTATTGCAATCAAAAAGTTTTACTCATCAATGAAGACAAAAAAAAATTGCAACACTTATGTCTTTACACAATTGACAAGCCACAATAAAGTGTTACATACCCACGAATTGCAAACTCTACAAGACAACCTTTGCCATTTACACGGCAATTCTCTCTGTAGGAATAACTCTGTCTTCATTACCTTGTTCAATGAAGAACCTAACCTTTGCCACTAACAGCTCCACTAAAACCCAACCAAATTGACTACACTTTAGCACATTTCTGTGCAGCCAGAGAATAATTACTCTTCCCTAAGCCATAACCTAGACACAAAATGAGCTAATTACTCAGTTACCTAAGTAAGTGCACACATGTTTTCCCAACGTTCCACTGATTTCCTCTAAGCAATTGCTGCCCCACCGCCACTGGAGACTCACCTACTCTTTCATACTCTATTCCTGTCTTCTTCAAAATCGTAATTTCAAAACCTCTATCTCTTGATATTTTCTTTCCAACAAGCTAAATTGTAATTTTCTCTTGACTGACACAAACTAAAGCCAACTTTACACCGCGTCGATTTCTACTTTCGGCTGACAAAAAGCTTTCAAAGGAAGGCAGCACCAATTTCTAAGCAAATCACAGTCAAATGAGACCATTAAGCACACAAGAAATGCTCCCACTTTAATGGAAATAAATGCAAAACAAAACCGATACCGGCTCTAAACTGAATCCTCAATAAAAAGAAGGAAACCACGAATAGCGACGACGCTTTACAAAAGCCGAACTTGATACTCTATTGCAGCCAGTGAATAACCTAATCTTGCGTGACACGAATAAAATATGACAATTCTTAAAGAATATGACTTTAAATATTAACTTCATACATTAAGTTGGTAAAAAGAATAAAAACATTCAGTTAATAATCTAAGAGAATCATCTTAAGATACTATAAACGCTGACCAAGAGTCTCAATCAAATCACAGAAGCCCTAAAAACACTAGCTGCAATCAACAAGTCGTGCTTTGTGTTGTTTTAACTTCTTTTAAACTAACGATTAAAATAAGATACCACAATATATACTTTCAATACAATGTATAGGTCATTAACCAATGGGAGTTTCGTGCACAAATTGTTAAATGTGATTATAGATGTAGCTAAATTTTGAAGCAATTAAAACCAATGATATGAATAAGAAAGACTGGATCGCTCACTCTATGAGAATTTTAACGTTAGGCTGCGTGACCGGGATGGAGCAAGTAGTCGATGCTTTAGTAGGGATTCATAGCATTCCCACATGTGCTGGAATGGGATTATTTTCAGTTTTTTAAAAAAAATTGTCAAATGACACATGAAAATATTAAAATATAGTTAAAAAATAATGAAACTCATCATAAAACCAATTTTTGGTAAATTTTTTTAAAAATATTCCTACTAAAGCATCGACTACTTGCTCCATCTCGGTCACGCAGCCTAACGTTAAAATTCTCATAGAGTGAGCGATCGAGTCTTTCTTATTCATATCATTGATTAAAACCAAACTGCTTGAAATCATTTTTTTTAAATTATTTTAGATGCTAGGGCCTCTACACCACATGGGACACTACTCCTGCACGCATTGCGCAAACCTATAAATCTGCCTGACGAAAGCACACACCTAAAATGCTCTCTGGCATCTATTGCACAACTAGCACTCCTACTCTTGATAGCCCTGATCTCAGTCTTAATTGTTGTCACCCGAGGAATTTAGAGACTTCGTATTTCTTCATTTGTAGACACAAGAAAAATTAATCAGCGAATCGCTATCAGTACTCAAGATATCAGCTTGAAAAGTTTATTTATTATCAATATATCACACAAGAGTGCAGGAAACACGTCTATTACTTTCATCATTTGATAAAATAAGTTGACTAAGCTCATAAATCTCTTTATGCGGTGTTTATTTAGCCCTGGCAAAATCATAAAATGCTTATATGAGTTCACTTTCAATTTAGTTCTAGTGCTTGTGTATGGAAACAATATTCATGCAAAACACATCAGGCAAACCAAGGGAGTGACCTGGTACTATACTAAAGAAAAAGCATTTGTGCATATATAAACTTTAGATTGGCAGGACATTTATTTTTTACCACAAAAGACTCAATAACAGTCAGATAAAACTTTTTTTGGCTCACGAAGAATAGAAAAACCTTCTTTTCAGCCACGAAACCTTCTGGCAAAAATGGTTTTTCAAATATGAAAAGAATAGCCCCTTGTGGGCTTCGCTGTGCCGGTATTACCTCATTTTAACAAATATCGTTGTAACAAATTATTCATTCTTCTTTTAGCTAATAGTTTGGTTAGATTGCCATAGAGACAATGCAAATTTCTACTCGTTTTACAAACATCTTAGCCCTGTCCCTTACGGTTCGTTAAAAGGTTTACGACATCAGATTTTTTATTGGTCCATTGAATCAAGCATGCTTTAAAACCCTTAAATGATTTTTCTGGAATTTTTTGGAAAATATTAAAGGATTCAAAGCTAACGTTGTGAAAACTAGCAGACGACAATATGAAAAAGTGAGAGATAAAAGCGAGACCAAATCGAGAATAGGTGCGTTCAATCCTGAAAAGGAAAAGTCACTTCTCCTTATCTGCCTTATGGAAAAGTGACTTCTCAATGAACACGCTTAAATTGTTCATGCATTTTCATTTTCATTTGTAATTTTATTGTTTCAACTGTGGAATAAAAATTATATTTCATTGATAAAATTGTCTATCCCATCTTGGCTAATATATTTTAAGATAATCTGCTAGAAAATAGATAAAATTTGTGAAAAATGACGACAAATCGGGTACAGACATGACCGAACATCGTGGCCGACGTAGGTGCACGTTCCGCGGCCACGATGTTCGGTGATGTCCGTACCCGATTTGTCGTCATTTTTCGCAACTCTTACCTATTTTCATGCTGATTTCTCAAAGGATCATTAGAATGTTGTTGAATGAAGTCCCCACCTACAAAATTAGCAGGATTTATTCGCTAAAACTTCAGTTCAGAGTCCAGAAACATCACAATCTAATCGTTGCCAAGATGGATGCCACTAAAGCTATATTTTGTGAACACTGCGCATGTGCAGTAAAAAGAAGTGACTTCTATAAGGCAAAGAAGTGAGTTGTGTTTGCCTTTTCTCTAAAGTCACTTTAAGTCACTTCTATAAGGCAAATATGACGTAAATTACGTCATCTTTGCCTTTTAAAAATCATTTCAGGCAAATAAGTGACTTTTCATTTCATGATTGAACGCACCTAATGTTTGCGATTGTTCCCAATTGTGATGTAAACCCGATGCAGTTAACATGGGGAATACCAACTACGATGTCAGAAACAGCGTCATGCCAGTATAGTGGCAGCCAACAATGCCCCTCACCAAGCTCAAATAAGCTGTGTGGGATAGAAAATGATTTTTTACCGTATTCCCTCAGAAAGAACGACAAAAACAGAGAAAATCTGACATCTGGTCATAAAAATCACTTCAGACATTTTAAGAGATGGCAAACATTATTCAGACATAAAATTTTTAATGTTGTAAACCCTTTAAACTGAGATTCTACCTATACTAACCGAAACCCAAATTATCAAACACCAAATTATTATTTTTTGGATTTAATATTTTGTAAATATAGCCAGACAGCAAGTGTAAATATTTTTTTAACCCAACTACTGTCTTTTCAAATCATTTACATTGCTTTGCCTGTACACACAACCGTGCACATACATTACTTTCAAATGTTTCAATATTAAACATTTAATTAGATGTACTAAAGCTTGCAAATTATGTTAGAGGTTGAATATCAAAATGCTATCAGATTGCCAGAAATGTGATGTTTTAATGATAATGTCACTTAATTTACACACGTGCAGTGTATATGTGTGTATTACACCAACTTACCCATTTAAAATGACATATGAATGAGTAAATCGCTTTCACGTGTTTAAAAACCTATTTGCACAAGAATCCTATACGAAATTTTTGCTGTAAACAGGTGTAAACACATTTAAACATAGTTTAAATTGAGTGACTACTATAATGTTTGTATATGATGTACCGTAGTCACTCACCTTACAAACCCATAAGCTTATATTTAAAAAACCGCTGCTCGAAGAACAAAAAAAATTCAAGTGGTTTGAATATTTAAACCCACGGCCTTAAATACACACATGGGCTTCAATCCAAATATAAGCCCAGTCTTCAAGGTGATAGATTACAAAAAACTTTTGCACGTTAACATCATGATTGTGATAATTTGTTTTTAATGGCAATTTGACATTCTAATTTAGAATAAAATTTAACTACTTCATCTAAAACCATAGTACTGGTCATCCAGTGCTTTCGACTATTCACGGGTCTAGACCTGATCAATTATTACAACAATTTACAATAGACAGTTTGCGTACGAGACCGAAAACGAGATTTAAAAAAACGAAATTTTCAAACAAATTCGTTTTTTTAAAATATTTTTAATAAAATGTCGTATCGGTGTTTGCGATTTGTCACGAAACATATTACAAACAAGACTTAAATCGGCGACAGCAATTTTTAGCAGAACTAGACACCTTATCACCAATTAAGCCTAAGTATTGGGCTTATGGTTTGTGCAAGGTATTTGACTGCTTAAAAAACTAACCTGAGATAATGTAATCGACACAACTTTGCCAAAATTGCAGCCAAAGCGGATAAAAAATGGCGGCAGAATTTCACAACAATTGTTGTGATTGTATGCAGTGCGCATGCGCAAATCAAGTCGTACGCACATCTCGATCGAGACTTTTCAAACGAGAATACATGTAACGAGATATTTAACAATATCTCATTATTTTGGCATTCTCGTAATAAAATAAATCTCGAACAAGAAATCGCAAACTGTCTAATAAATCCAAAAATTCATGTATTTTCATTTTATGAGACTGTAAAGCAAAAGCATTAAATTCTTGGGTGAAAACAAGTCACTTATTCACCAACTTCTGTTTTCAACGTTTGACATTTCGGTGTCTTATAGCAGAGACCATCATCCAACCTTGAGAGGAAAATCTCAACGAACAGCCGCGCAGCTATATGACCAGATCAAATTGTGTACCCGTAAAAAAAGAAAATTGCTTTTGTGTACAATTGTGGGGGTTATATGCAGCAAAATTGATATCCATCTTCCAAAACATCGACATTTCTTTCTGGATGATTAAATTCATCTGTTTCATTCTGCAAGATTAGATTAGAATATTGATTTATTGGCCAGCACAGTATTCCTTTAAAGGTCAAGTGTTAATCTTGTTATTTTAGTCTAAACAAATTGCTCAGTTTACTTATGCTGGAGACACACTAGGCGCGAATCGTGCGAATCGCGGCGTTTTGCAATTTTTAATACGCTTATTTCCGGTTAAAATCGCCTTTTGCCAAGCGATTTTGAAAGTACATGCTGCCAGTACTTTTCTGATTGCGATTCCAAATCGCAGCCAATCAAGAGCAGTTTTTTAGGGTCATTCAAAATTGCAAAGCGACGCGATTCGCGTCTAGTGTGTCTCCAGCATTAAACTGTATTTCTTCGTGTTTGTCACGTATGACTACAATATTACAACTTTATCAACCAATCTCTGCCCATTAATCCTTAGGTACTCTTGTTTTTCAATGGTTAAATACTTAACCTTAGTAGATAACCCAAGTGTCAACATGCATGATAAACTTACATTTTATCTAATATAGTACTGATTAAATGTACCCAACATCATAAATCTATCGCCGTCTGAAAACCCGATATGTAAAAATTGTAACACGTCTACCGTCTAAACATCATATAAAAAGTATTAAGATTGTGTATTTAGTCAAGAATTAACAAGAAATGTAAAACCAAAAATCCCAAATACTGTGTTTGTTCAATACAGGCTGCCCTCGAATATACGCCACGGCTTGCAGTCAATAAAGTACTGGTATTGAAACGTAAACATTGCTATGTGCCCGTTTCTACGATTTCTATGATGATAGGGAAAAGCAGAAGTTTACCAAACAATCGCTACGGCCTAAATTTAAGAACAGCCAGTTGGACTCAATTACCGTATTCCCATTTGTTAGGTGACCCACGGGGAAGCAATAGGCCAGGTAACTTTGTTTATTCCGCTAATCTTTAGTCGGAAAAGGAATCGCAGGCATATGTCACCGACTTGTGACTATAGAATCTAATCGCGCACGCAGCCATCTTTATGCTTAGTTCCCACTTGGCAGAAACTCCGGCAGAAAATTTTGAGTGTAGAAAGCAGCAGTGTTTATAAATTGCCTTCCTTAGCTGGCATCCATTTTTAAATTCTACTTTTCTGCATTTTTTTTTGCCCACTTTTCAGTCCACATACTTTTCTGCACTCAAAATTTTCTGCAGCAGAAAATTTTCTGTCTGAGTTTCTGCCAAGTGGGAACCCAGCATAAATTGGGAATATTAAATAAGTCAAATAGGTTTAGAGAAACAGAAGAGAAACTGTGGCATCTATCTTATTTCAATCCTCTAGTTGAGCTGAGTCAAAAAAACCATTGCTTTATAGTCCAAAAATGTGCGTGCCATTGTTTATAAACAAAAATGCTTTTAAAAAAATTTTTAAATTCGAGTTTTTGTATTGTTGCGCACATTTTTTGGCTATGAAACAATGATTTTTCAGTACAATGCAAAAAAAGTTCACTTCTCAGTTTCGGGCACGAATTGTTGGATACAGTTTTTAAAATACTTACCTGCTAAAAATGACTCTTATTAATGCATAAATAAAATTAAATTCAGTAAAATAACGCTAAAATAATTAATATTAATGGTCATATTTCTTAATTTCCTTATGCTTTTATAAATTTTAAATATTAAAAATCAATAAGCGCCTGTCTCTAATTTACGTCCGATCTCCAATTACCGCCTGGGTCAAGAACTGATAAAATGAATAAGCACCCAGGCCCTAATTAGAGGATTTACTCTATCTGCACATACTCTAACCAGTCCTTTACCAACCTCAATATTATGTAACTAAAGTCTATTTGCAGTAAAGACCACTACATTATTTTGAATCAAACCGCGCAAAACCGCCATCTTGAATAAATAGCTGATCCGGTCAAACATTTGACAACTGGTTTTGACCGGTTTAGAACTACTAGGTTACACGCAACACCATTTAACGGTTAGTCGCCACGACCAATCCAAGTTACTCCAAAGTTTTAGCCAAACAAACTCTATAAAAAAAATTAAGAATTTTATTCCTAACCATTCTGAATTCTAATGCACAGCCTCTCAACCTTTATTCCATTTAGTACCACTAACAAAAATCTATAAACTTTACGTATTACCACCAAAAAATATCACTTCTCTAGGCATTGAGAAATCTTATAAAAATCTAACATATTCCATCATATTTTCTAAAAATTATAACATAATCCTGACCTATAGCAATTATAATTAAATTTTACCATGTTAATAATACAGTGCGAGTCTAGTGATGCATAATGCATGTTTCCATGACAACACCTTCCCTTGTACACCCCAGGTACACTCTACTACATCAACATGACAAGTATTAATTTTGTATGTGAAATTGCTGGATTGGAACAGTACTGAAATTAATTATTTATAGATTCATGCTTGATTTCCACTTGGCAGAAATTCTGACAGAAAATTTTCTGCTGCAGAAAATTTAGAGTGTAGAAAGCAGCAGTGTTTACAAATTACCTTCGTTAGCTGGCATCCACTTTTAAATTCTACTTTTCTGCACTTTTTTGCCCATTTTTCAATCCACATGTGGGAACCAACGACAGAAAAACATACTTTTACTCAAAATTTTCTGCAGCAGAAAATTTTCTGTCTGAATTTCTGCCAAGTGGGAACCTAGCATTAATGTTGTATCTAAAGTGATTTAACAAAATTCAATAAAATTAATTTGTTGACATCAATTCCTGAATTTTACTTCCCTCTACCTCACGTATGATGTCCTTGTCAGAAGCGAATAGCCCATTTATCCGAACAACAACGTTTAATGAGATTCCTTCTCCATGTTTTTATTACTGGAAAATGAGAATTTACATGGTTTACTGCTGAAAATGTTATGGTATAGTTACATTTTTTTATCACTAATTATAACTTCCAAAATTTCAAATAACAGCTCCCAGTAATTTTAAAGCCATGAAAATGTCTCGAGTTGAAAAGATAAGTCACTAAATTAAGGAAATAAGCCAGGAAAGAAACTTGTGAAAATGACTAAGTCACTAAACTAAGAAATATAGCACTAAAATTAAGAAATAAGCCATCAAACTGTCAAAATATATGCTCTAGAACTGTTAAAACTATCCAAGAACTAAATCACTAAATTGAAAAAATAAGCCACTAAACTGGAAAAATAAGACACCTAAACTGGAAAAATATGCTACTAAACTGGAAAAATATGCTACTAAACTAGAAAAATATGCTACTAAACTGGAAAAATATGCTACTAAACTGGAAAAATATGCTACTAAACTGGAAAAATATGCTACTAAACTGGAAAAATATGCTACTAAACTAGAAAAATAAGCTACTAAACTAGAACAAGCCTCTGATCTACGAAATGTGTCTCTAACTGGAGGAATAAGTCTCTAACTGAAGAAATGAGTCTCTAACTGAAGAAATGAGTCTCTAACTGGAGAAATGAGTCTCTAACTGGAGAAATGAATCTCTAACTGGAGAAATGAGTCTCTAACTGGAGAAATGAGTCTCTAACTGGAGAAATGAGTCTCTAACTGGAGAAATGAGTCTCTAACTGGAGAAATGAGTCTCTAACTGGAGAAATGAGTCTCTAACTGGAGAAATGAGTCTCTAACTGGAGAAATAAGTCTCTAACTGGAGAAATAAGCCACTAAACTAAAGTCATAAATGACTAAACTATAAAATTAACCAGTAAATTAATGAAAACTTTCCAGAAAACTAAGCAGAGTATACAGAGAAAATAATCCAGTAAACTTGAAGAATAGACCAGTAACTGGCCTCTTTAAAAAAAACTAAACAAGTAAACCAGTAAGTAGAAAAAATGAAAAATAAACCAGTACAATAATCAAATAACTCAGTATAAGTACTGGAAAAATCTCTCTCATCTGGGAAAATATACCCCAAATCTTGTGAACGTCTTCATTGTACCGGCAAGCCACTGGAACTGGAGACAATAATCTCTAAACTGGCGAAATAAGTCACCAAACTTCTATTAATAACACGTGCAACCAATGAGTAATGGTTAGTTCACATTAGTGTTCACACCACTGTAACATAACGCAAGATGGCTGCGCAGTCCAATGTGGGTTTAAAATCACAGACGTAAACTTAAGTTCATACTTCAAAATTGATTTTAAAGTAGGAAATAAGGTAAGTTAAAAATTTACAGCAACCAATTAGAAGACAGCTGCTTCTCGCATGAAAAACGAGATGTAATGAGAAATTGCGTAATTAGTCGGTTTACATTTACTTAAACAAAACTATACATTACTTTCCTTAAGTTACGTTAAATTTTCATAAATTACGTTACGTTACATTCAATGTGAACTAACCATAAGAGTCCCCAGACAGTGGGAATATTTTCACCAACAATTTTCTCATTTATAATAAACACTTTAATTTTGTACATTCACTTTTTATCCCATTTCTAAAAAAAACATTTCATCACCAGATGACTCAAAATTTATTCCAAAAATTTTGTAAACAACTTTCAACCATACTCCTTTTTCACATGTGCTGTGCACACACACGCTCGACAACATCTGCAACACACAACATTTTTCACAACATTTTTTTTTTTCTTCACCAAAATTTTAATACTTAAAAAAAAAAAAAAAAAAAAAAAAAAAAAAAATACCAAAAAATTCAATGACGTCACTCAAATCAACCTCATTAGACTTCCAAAACCCCAAACAACCAATCAATACCTTATTAATTCAAAAAATTAGCATAAATCACAAAATAAAACATTTCTTCATCATAAAGAAATAAAAACAACAAAAAAATAAAAATTCAAAAAATTTAAATTTCTCAATGTCAAACTGTGATATCCTCAAAACAAGTTAGTCAACACTAAATTCCATTCACAAAACCACAAAATTATTCACAAAAACCATCAAATACATGTATAAAATCGAAAAAATGCAAATAAAAAGCAAATATTTTTTTTTTCTTTACAGCAAAATTCACAATGGCTCGCATTACACCCGATCAGAACCGGGCATCGAATTACACTCACCCGGTCTTCACCACCTCCTTTGCATCGGTTGGGGCCGTCGCGGGGCTGTGGGGAACGTATTCGCAAACATAAGATATCGGAATCAAGCGGTTAACAGTCGAGGATTTCGTCTACTTCATCCGGTATTTCGGAAGCAACGATCGCACCTGGCTAGGCCTAAGCTGCCGTTCACCAGGACGAGAAGTGACATCACATGCACGGCATTGTGGGATACCTACAACAGATTTTGTCTGCTAATAAGCTGCATTTTTGTATTGGGCAAAGTGACGTCATAACATGTCGTTTTGAATGGTTAATAGTATTTATGTTTGCGTTGTTATTTTCGGGTCGAGTTGAGAGGTGGTGGTGTATGACGTCATACCACAGCATTGCGGTAGTTAGTGCAAAGAAATGAGAATAAATAAATAACGAGATTATAATTTTTTATTCTTTTATTTTTTTAAGGAACTTTATACAATTTTATAAAAAAATTTTAAAAAAATGGCTGTTGATGGTTATTTGTACTTTCATTTGTTTTGTCAACACAAGAAGAAAATATTTTTTTTTTACAGTTTTTTTCTTTACAGTTGTTTAGAAAAATGTATGTTAAGTTAGAAAATTATCACATGGTGGCACTGCACTACCATATACAGAAAATAATTTTTTTTTTAATGATCTTTAATTCTTCCAGGATTTTTTTTAAATAATAAAAATTAAAAAAAATAATAATGGTATGTCCTGTGTTGGAATGTTGCTGAAAATTCAATGGATGTTCGGCATTCGTGTATTCTCATACTGTGTCAATTTACCATCACAGAGATGTTTGGGAAAATTTGCAAACTGCTGTTGGAAAACTCGTTTGACGGAATTTGTAGTATTTAACACATTCTATTATAAAGTTGCAGTCTGTACGCGTAATGCTGGATTCTCACTTGCGGTAAAATCGCGCAATTTTATTGAGTTTTGCGGTTTTTTTAAAAACTTATTTTGCCTCAAAATTGCGCTATTTTTAAAATTGAAAATTCTTCTAGGTTCCCCACATGCAGCAAAAACACAGAAAAACCTAAAAAAAAATCAATTTTAGAAATAGCGCAACTTAGACGTCAGTTCTCGGCGCGGAATTCGCGCGATAAAGCGGAAAAATCGCAAGTGAGAACCCAGCTTCACTCTAGAGTCTATATCATATTGGCTGGGACTTTCTCACACAAGCAGTGAATTCGCAGCACGAAATACTCCGTAATTGACAAATTCAAATGGCCAATTCAAATAATTTTCAACCATTTCGATGTTGTCATATACCGTATTCCCTCGGAAAAAACGGCATGCCGGATAATAGTGAATCTGACCAGGTTGCTGCCGGATAATTAGATAATTGCCGGATAAAGTGAGTATTACGTTTTACAGCACTGATTCGAATTTTATGGCATGTCGGAAAAATAACCAGTTGTCTACTTGTCAAAAACTGGTCAGACTCGCCTTTACCGGCATGCCGTTGTTTTCGAAAGATTACGGTACATGTTTTTGTTTTGTCATTTGATGATGAGATCATGTGACCCCGCTCTGGAATACATTGTTGCGTGAAAAGATCCCAGCCAATCCGATGTGGACTATAGAGATATGCGGACAGACTTTACGTTTAATTCGATTTGCAACTGTTTTAGGCAAAAAATTTAGTATAAATAGAGCAAAAAATTCACGAATTTATATTTATATGAATTTTTTTTTAAAGGGCTCATGGTGGCTTAATCCTGTTCTTTATGCACAAAATAGATCATTGTGGCCTTGGGAGAAAAAAAATTCATTCTTAAATCATGTTATGAATGTTACTTTTTAGACTCGATACGATAATGAACCTTTTAAGTGCAAAAAATAGGAAATGCATTTTTGAAGCACATGAATGGACTTTATAAAATGGAAGTTTCTATAGGCAAAAATAGATGAAAGAAATATTTGAGGATGGTTTTTTTTTGCATGTAAAATATTCTTTTTGGACGAAATTTATATTTTAAGTGGGAAAAAAAATGATAAAAGTTTGATAAATTTAAACAATTTTGTCGGAATCTCTAAATATGTGATGAATTTTCGAAAAAATTCACATCAGTTAAAAATTAAGCAAATTTTGAATTGTTGATAAATTTCATGAATTGTAGTATTTCTTATTCAATATACCCAAATTTCTTGATAAATATGGTCACATTTACCACAATTTTTTTTTCCATAAATTTTATCAAATTTGACACTTTTTTCATAAATTTTATCAAATTTGACACTTTTTTCATAAATTTCATCAAATTTGACACTTTTTTCATAAATTTTATCAAAATTGATATGTATTTTCATAAATTTCATCAAATTTGATACTTTTTCATAAATTTCATCAAATTTGACACTTTTTTCATAAATTTTATCAAAATTGATATGTATTTTCATAAATTTCATCAAAATTGATATGTATTTTCATAAATTTTATCAAAATTGATATGTATTTTCATAAATTTCATCAAAATTGATATGTATTTTCATAAATTTCATCAAAATTGATATGTATTTTTATAAATTTCATCAAAATTAATATATAATTTCAGAAATTTCATCAAAATTAATATATAATTTCAGAAATTTCATCAAAATTAATATGTATTTTCAGAAATTTCATCAAAGTAAATCAAATCTAATAAAATGGATAAAAATACATAACGTATATACTCGCTTATAAGTCGAGGATTTTTGAACCAAATCTAGGCCTATTTTTCCAAATTCAACTTGCAGTCGGATCAAAAAAACAAACATTTTTTTTTTAGAATTTTACAAATCACTTCCGTTAACATGCAGGCCACCCCATAGACTACCTATTTGTGAATACCGTATATGCTCGCGTATAAAGTCGAGGATTTTTGGACCAAATCCTGGTATTTTTCTTCAAATTCGACTTATACGCAGGTGAATTGTTTTTGACCCGTTTTAAGTCGGGGTCGACTTATACGCGGATCGACTTATAAGCGAGTATATACGGTATTAAATTTGATGTGATTTATGAAAAAATATATCAAATTATAGATCAATTTTATCGAATTGGGTTTTTTTCTTGTTCTTCAATTTTTAATAAATTTCATTAAATTTCATTAAATTTGATAACATCTAGATAAATTTCATTAATTTTTGATAAAAATTGGAAAAATTTTGATAAAATTTAGAGAAATTTAATTAAATTTTGATAAATTTTCAACAAAATTGATCTATTTTAGGCAAAATCAACAAACAATTTCAAGAAATCCAAACATTTTTTGACAAATACCGCCAAAATTAACACCCAGCAATTCAAAAAAATCACCCAATTTAAACTCCTCCTTTAACGATTTCTGACAGGACAAATTTCTAATTTCAGAAATTCATCATCACTTATTATTAACCATTCACACACAAAGCCAACTACAACACAAAAACAAAACAAACAAAAAAAAACCATTTACAATTTCGTTTCATGACAATTATTCAACCTATAACTCGGCCACACATGACAAGCACCACTTAAAAAATCCCCATCCTCAACTTCATCTCCAGAATCCACATCACCATCGCTAGAATTCGTCGAAGTAACGACAAAATGCTCGGACCGGACCGGCTTCCGATTCCGACTTTTCCTATAATACCGAAACTCCCTCGGCAGCGTATAAGACCTCGGCAAAGAAATCTGAGAATCCAAATCCGATGGAATCCTATAAGATTTATACATGAGATAACTGCGCTCCTTCGGGTTAACGCCCGACAGCGACAAATTAGAACTCGATACCTCCGAAGGATTATAACAAACATGTCTGCACTTATAATCATAATAAGTGTGATAGTTCTCCAAATACTGCGGCGACAAGAAAATCTCCGCTGTTTTCGCACGATACTTCGATCGGTGAATTTTCTCCGTCCGGCGACTAACGACCGGTCTTTTCTTGCACCTAGGTATCAACTTAAGTCCCATCTGATCCTCGATTGGCTTAGGTCTCTTAATCTTCCCCTGTTTGATCTCCTCTTCTATCTCTTTAAGTTCCTGCAACTGCTGCTGCTTCTTTTCGTGAAGTTTCTGCTGAATATTAACCCGCGATCCAACGCTGCTCCCATCCTGATCACTAGAAGCAGATCTAATCACACCTCTCTTCCAGAAAGGACAATCCATTTTGCCGCTTAACGGCGCGGGTGGTGGCACAAAAGTCGTTGGTTTCTTTTTTTTCGCTTTAAAGCCGGATTCAAGCGACAATTGAACACTCCAGGTACATAGCCAACACCGTTGACCTTAAGCATTGTAAGTTTCGGGGTTTTATTCGTCGCTGCTTCGGCATCGGAGTTGGCCGAAGTATGTCCTACACCGTTAACTTCGTGAGAGCTTATCCGGCGAAGATGGAAGCACTGGTAATAAACAATCATGGATAGAATACCAAAGCCAAATCCTCCCCATACAATTACAATGGCGGGAACTTCGAACCATGTAGAATGGGGTCTGTGGACGAGCCAGACAGCCATTAGTAGACTATTTTCCAAGCACATTGTGGTATAAAATGCAACAACCTTTCGCCAAGCGTTAGATTCTTGTAAATTGATGTAGCAAAACACGTAAATAAAACCGATGATCGTAGAAAGAAGGTATTTTTTAACAAATGAGATTTTCTCACCGCGGAAGACATTTTTAGGCGAAATAAGCCACAAAAACATGGTGAGCCAGTGGAGGAAGATGACGAGCAGCGTCCAATGGTGGTAGAGTGTCGCGTAAACTGTTAAAACAACAACGCGGGCCGATACTGTGCCGATTCGCCAAAATAACTGCGAAACAACTCCTAACCACGTTAAAACTAATTTGTGCACATTCTTGTTGCGAATGTTCTTATTAAATGATGCCAGGGCCCAGCAGACGTTGAGTAGAGACAAAATGGTGGACAAAATGTTGAGTCTGGTGATTTGGTAGATGTTTTCACGATTCCAGGTTAAGTAGAGCTGGATCATGAGCATCGGGATTGATTGGCAGAACGCATGGATCATTCGAAGAATGCACAAATCGCGCACATCTAGTTTGACGTGGCGTAAATCGACCGGCACGAATAGTTTGAAGTAGCGCCACAAGACGCCGCATTGAAGGCAGTGCAATGTGAGGATGAGAAATGTGCAATTTTTCGGGTTTCTCCACTTGAATGACACGATTTGACAGGTTATGAGTGATGTCATGATGAATAACAGTGCCACTACGAACCATATGATCTGATTGGTTTCGTATAATGTGTAAACGGTGACCAAATCGAAAACTATGTCGCAGAAGTAAGCGGCAAGCGAGATGATATTGAAAAGAACATCACAAAGGGGAAGGAATTCTTGCGCCATTTTGTGATGACATTTCAGCCGATTTGGTCACCTCGTTGTTCTGCATGACTGGAATAATAAAATATAAATTAATATTAATATTTTATTTTATTAATTTTTTTTTTTTTTTGGTACATTCATTAGACATTCCTGAGTACGAATATGATTTTTTATTTTTTCGGGTAAAAATAAATTTCAATTTTTTTCAAAATTTTCAAAAAAAAAAAAAAAAAAAAATCAAATTCTTATTCTATCTATAGTATACTATACCATAGTATATGATGTGTTTTTAATAGTGTTTTGAGAATTGACAATTTAATTCTCTAGCAAGACCTTGGTCGGGGTCATCCTCAGGGAGTATCGTGTTGTATTAGACCATTTAAAAGTATACTTACCATCAAGATAAATTGTTGATGTGTCTTTTTTTGAAAAAGATAGCGTCAAAATATTGCCAAATCATCATCTTAGTTGTTAGAATTGGCTGCTAATTTAACTAGGACATATTTTGCCCAGAGCTCTGTTTTTAACCAAGGACGCTGCGTCGCCATTTTGGAAGTGCGGGACTTGACATTTTTCACATTCTTGGCATTCTGAAGAGTTTAAAACAATATGGAAACAATCTAATTATATATGAATTATTAAATTATTATATAAAAATCAAAAATATTTTTTTTTATATTATCAAAACTAGAGTGCGAATTTTTTATTTTTTATCCACTTTTTTTTAACTTCACTGTTTGTTTGTTTCCTTCCTTCCTTCCAACCTGTCTGTGATTGGTTTATAGGCGAGTGTTGGAAGACGTCAGTATGACATAATATTGCAAATAGCAGCCGAATTGTGTTTTCTATCTATTGATAGTGTTTTGGGACTAATAGTTGGTTAAATTGTGACAGTCTCGAACCGAAGTTAAGGCCTAGAATTGCTAGAGTGCGCTGTTGCGTCTTTAGCGGCATATTCAAAATAAATGAATAAATAGAATAATAAATATTCTATTTATGCATTGAAAACCAAAAGTAGTGGCCAGTAAATATATATCCATTCGCCCTATTCACCTCGATATAGTGAATGATGCCGGAAGTGGTCATCCACTGCCGGACATCACTCATTGGCCACTCTGTTATTTCTGCATTCCATGCGGATTAGCAGAGTATATAAGCCCATGTTTAATAGGAAGTAATTTTTATGCTTATGCTTGCCTCTGAACTGAACTGAACTGAACTTGATATGTTAGTTTAAATGTCTAAAGTCACAGTATCAGATTTTGCGAGAAAACCGAGAAGTCTTAAGCTGGGTTCTCACTTGCGATTTTTCCGCTTTATCGCGCGAATTCCGCGCGGAAAACTAACGTCAAAATTGCGCTATTTTTGAAATTGATTTTTTTTTAGGTTTTTCTGTGTTTTTGCTGCATGTGGGAACCTAGAAACATTTTCAATTTTAAAAATAGCGCAATTTTGAGGCAAAATAAGTTTTAAAAAACCGAAAACGCAATAAAATCGCGCGATTTTACCGCAAGTGTGAATCCAGCATAAATGAGGTTCATCAATAGAAAGCAACAGAATTAAGACAATTTTTGTTATATTATGGCCCAATTATATTGAAACAGTTTTTAAAGAAAGAATATTTTGAACACTTTTTATCTCTCCACATAGCTATTAGGATTCTTTGTGACAAAAACATTTATTCAACCGGAAATACATTTGCAGGTAACTTGCTGAAATTGTTTTGCAAAACGAGCAGCAGAGTTATATGGGCCCGAATTTTGTTCGTATAATGTTCACGGATTGAGTCACCTGGCTGAAGATTCATTAATTCACGGACCATTAGACAGCTTTAGTGCATTTAGATTTGAAAATCGCTTAGGGGAAATTAAAAAACTTTTGCGTTCTTCACGTTTACCATTAGAACAACTTAACAATAGACTGGCAGAAGGGAAACACACTGACAGTGTTAACGCAAATACTTTTGGCCTACATTGTTGCCACGAGCATACAAATGGTCAAACTTTGCCTGGATTTGTAGGAAAACAGTACCGCAAACTTATAACAAATCAATTTGAACTGCAAATAACCGACGCCAACAATGTATGCTTGTTAAAGACATTTAAAATAGCAGTAATTAAAAATATATGTCAAGATAGTGACGGGAATGTCACCTTAATCATTCAGTCTAGTCTTCAATGTATACCTCAATCCAAATTTCCAAAAAATCATTGTGATCAGTATTCTTGATGAATTAACCTTCCAAGAGCCAATGATTCTAATGAACATGGCAAACGGATAATGTATACATTTGTATAATTGCATAAAGCTGTTGTATGGTAGCGCTTTAGCACTAGTTGTTGTGGTCGGCACTAGATGGCTCTTATATTTAATTATTTCAAAACATGAGACTCACTCTGATCACGATAAAATTTTTATTAATTTTATCAAAAATTCAAATTCATCTATATTTAATGCAATAAAACTATTTGCAAGATTTAAAACATGCTAAATAAGTTATCTACAAAACATCTCATTTTCCAGTAGAGTTTTGAACAAAAATTTATAAATTCATAACTTTACTGGAATTTGTATATTTTGTTTTTACTTTTCACCACAAATGGTGGTGGCGCTCTAAGCTGAAGCACTTTAACTAATTGAGGGCAGCTGCCCAAAATTTAACATGGAAAGATTCAGGGGCTGAATTTTGCAAGCCTTGTATTTTGTAGAATTTTTAACTAAAATTTTTTAAATTTATACGATAAAATTCTTTATTATGAACAGTACAAAGTAGCCAAGCATCAGAATTTTTAAAAAAATTTTAAGGAAAATTTCCTATACCAGTGTGGTGATAGTATACATTTGTATACATCATTGGCTCTTGGAAGGTTAAGTCGTACATCCTGAATGTGTTAGAGGTATGTACACAGTTAAACATCCTGGAGTATCATTGGATTTGAATTTGGATTGTTGACAACAATTACGTAGCTCCAGTATGACTTTTTTTGAGGGCTTTGCAGACCCATACATCCAATTTAAAAAAGTTTCCTTAGAAATTGACCATCGTAGATCAGTTTAATTTTTAATTTTATCTTCAACGGTTCTCGAGATATTGTCAAAATTGCAAAAATCTGATTTTGGTGGTTTTTAATTTTTTTCTCAGTAACTACTTAATCAATCTTCAAAAATTTTACATGAAATGATAGCTCTACCATTCCTATAAATCCTCTTAAAACCATTTGTCTGTCAGTATTACAGCTTTTAAGAAATTTTCAACAAACTCCATCACACGCGCCCTGTTACCACAGATTATAATCTGTGCTGTTACCATGAGTGCTTGTCGGGAAGGTGGCGTCACAGGTCACGTGACCTAAATCGTAGCTCCACCCTTGTAGCATACCATGTTTCTTTCTACCATGTATGAGATTTAGCATTTGGCAGTGTCATTTCTCTAGCGTTTGGAAATCGCGCGGCAATTCAGCAAAAGACAGTACTAGTAGGTTAAATCATCTATTTTATGAACAAACGTGACATTTCAAACCATTTAACACCATTTTTTAAAGATAAAAATGGATAAAAACAACTATACAGACACGTCAGATAAAGTGAACAAGTTGTAGAAATACATTTTATTTTTATTTTGCATAATTGTCTCTTATTTATTTTTATCTTTATTTCAAAGTAATGACACACATTAAAATTAGAAGTTTTTAATGACCGTTTTTTGTTATTTTTTTCATTTTCTTGCAATAGTAGCTCCATTCGACGAGATTTTCGGTGTAAAGCGGCGGACGCAAGAAGCAAACAAAAATGAGCAAAAGAGGCACAGACCCGTTGTAAGTTAGTTTTTTTATAAACCATTACATTTTTTAAAATGTCTTTTTTAAAAAATAATTTACAGTTTTACTCCACGGCTCAACCGAAGTAAAAAAAACAACGTAAGGACGTTAATTCGAAGGTAAAACGGAAGGTTCAAAAACTTTTAATTAATTTTTACGGTGCGGCTATTTGCACGTATTTACGTGCAAATAGCTCGCTGTCTATTTGCACGTAAAGGTGCATTTTCATTTGCGAGAAATGCCATTTCTTGCGCCTAATTTTCAATAATCGCTTGTCCATTTTCATGCAAGCTAGACTTGCAAAGGCGCGCGATTGTTGGCGCGATTCTGTTTCTCGCGAGCTTCTGTCAAGTCTAGCTTTGCTTACAAAATCGCACCTAAAATCGCGCCATGTGTCAATCTGAACCAACAGTTTTGGCATTTGAACAGGCTCCACTCACAATTGCAAATGGCGCTGATTTTTTTTCCTCCACTTGAATTTTTAATCTTGATTAATCAATGCCATCCACATCCAGAAAAGCCAAAAAATAATAAATTTAGCAATATTTGATGCTAAACATTTCACACTAATGTATATTTCATGAAATGTCAACTGATTTTTACAAAATTTTTGAAAGCGAGAAGTGGCTCTTTTAGCTCTAATGAAAATGCTCAAGCTAGAGCTTGATTTTTAGAGCGGTGCGATTGTTGGCGCGATTTTTTTTGTAGCGCGATTTTTTTTGTGGCGCGAGAAATTCTCTCGCAAATGAAAATGCACCTTTATACGTGCAAATAGCGTGCCCATTGAGGCCAGGCTATTTGCATGTATTTGCACGTATGTCCGGTCAGGACATAGCGCCGATCGGGAATCTGTCCAGTCTGGACACAATGGGCTGGGCCCAAACTCAGCCATGCAAAAATACCTGTGCACTCCAGGCAAAAATTGGTTTGTTCGGACTAAGCAGGTAATTTAGAGTGCACGGGATAATTCGGTTTGTCCGGTGTCCGGACTGCACAGGTTTTTTTAGCATGGCTGGAGATTGGCTGGGTTCGGGCCCAGCCCATTGTCCGGACTGGACAGGTGTCTGGTCGGCACTAAGTCCGGACCTCACAGGTTATACTGTAAATTGGTAGATTTTATTTTCCTGAAATTTGGCTTACTAATAGCCATTTTTATTTAATTTTGACACATTAAATGCATCAAAACGTTCAGGGAATCCCTCATTGTACCCCTAAAAAGTGTCTATTTGCACGTAAATTCAGGCCAATGGCCATTAACCAATTGGCCCATACAAATGTACATATGCATGTATTTACGTGCAAATAGCACGGCCTCAATGGACCTGCTATTTGCACGTACGTCGTACGTGCGTGCAAATACGTGCAAATAGCGTGCCCAATTTTTTTGTTTTCTAGGTTTTTGTACAAATGTTTCCGCAACCGCTATTGCCAGAGTGTCCGTAAGTGTTCGTTCGTTGTTTTTGTTCATTCTAGTTTTAACTGGCAATTTTTTCAGATTTTTTTAATTTTTTCAGATTGATAATCGAGACGAATAACGAAGGATTTCCTATATTGCCACAACTATTAACTAGGCCGAATCAAATTTATTCGTCTTCGTTCCGATCTTATGGAGGGGTTAAAAAGGAAGAAAGTGAACGCGCATCACTAGTAGGCCTGTGCGATATTGCGATATATCGCAACGCGATAATTTTTTGAAACAAATATCGCGATATATTGTTTTTCCATTACAGTGGCAATATATCGTATTTCCGATATATCGCTGCTGCGATATAGCGATATTACGCAATATCGTCATATCGCCATATCGCGGAATATCGGCAATGGAAAATTATGATTAAAAAAACCAATAAATGTCATAAACAACAAAAAAATGTCAAAAACTCAAAAAACATCAAAAGCAACCCAAAAAAACGTCAAAACAACCCAAAAACGCCAAAAAAAATTCAAAAACGTCACTCGCAATATTGCCATATCGCCATATATCGCAATATCGTTGAATATCGCCATATCGCGATATCGCCATATCGTTTCTAACGATACTGCAGTATTGCGATATATCGCATCGATATCGCTTTTCGAGCAATATCGTTTCGCATAAGGTTGGAAAAATATCGCACAGGCCTAATCACTAGAACGCTCTAAGAAACGAGGAGCAATATATAATTCGTACCAAATAGAAGCGGGAAATTTTGGACTTTATTCAACGGAGACATTGAAATTGGACGTTACAAAAATTTTTACGGATGATATCTGGTTTTGGGAAGATATACGTGAGGCATGGTCAACGGAGGCCGACATTAGAATTAGAATCCATAATTTGTTAGTGAGGATTAACCGTGCGATGTTGACTAGGGGACATTTGTCCATCACTTCGGGGAATCAACTGCATTATTTGTTACCAATTGAGGGATTTTCCAAGTCCGATCTTTGTGTGAATTTGATTTGCAACGAATTGACGGTCGGTGTGGTTCAAGTCAGGCGGCTTTTAGGCGCAACGTCTGATGGCGAACTATCAAAACGCAGGAAAAGGTGTTTTACGCAAATCGGTCTTGACTTGATGGTGATGAAGAAGTATTACGGAATAAATAGCCCGCTAGGCATTTTGACCGATTACAATGAATGGATTATGTGTTGGCTAAGAGACAGTGAATCCCTGGCTGTGGCTGAGGGTGAAAGTGAAAGTGAGGATGAGGATGAGGATGAGGATGAGGTTGAAGATGCGGGTGTCCAAGAAGAACAACACCATTTTCAAGTTGATCGACATGCAGATAATGCACCGATCACAATTCGGTATAAATCGTATCCGTATAATCATGATAACTTAATCCAAATGATCGGGACATTTCTTTGCAAGTCACTTTTCAATTCCGACCCTAAAATATTGTTAAAAATCGTTAATGGAAATAAGTATCTGAAGCTCTCAACATTCTTTTGGTCGACGTTAATATTAAAGAAGAACCCTGTCAGGACCATTACTCCTAAAACAACTGACGATCTCTTTATCGTTTAGGATTTGAAATGCCAAACGGATGGTCGAGGTTACGTCGTAGTCAATCCCGATGGAGAAATCGGAGTTGTCAAAATATTTAACGATGACGAGAATATAGAAATAGAATTATCATTATGGAAACTGATAAACTGCGCCGCGTTGAACGACAACAAAGATATAAAAGTTTTCGAATCTAGCATCGGTGAGGAACGATGCGTTGATGGGGGCACCTCAGAACCGCGAGACATCAGAAGCGCGAGACAAAAAATGCATTCTGGCACTCGGGAACTTCAAAATTAATCAAAAACTTAACAAAAAAAACTTCAATTACATTGAATTTGAAAATTAAAAACATTTGAAGTTAAAATTAACTTTAAAAACTTAATCAAAAACTTAAAAACTATAAAAAAGAAATCTCGCGGTTATGCATATTAATTTAAAAGCAAGATTTAAATTTATGCAGAACCGCGAGAAATTTTGATCTCGCGGTTATGCATATTTGGATTTATGCAGAAACGCGATATTCATAACCGCGAGATGGATCTCGCGGTTCTGATCCCGACCCGCGTAGTCATGCCGTTCGCAAAAATGCTGAAGAAGGAATTAAAATTAACGGACGAGATGTCGGAGATGGATGAGCAGGTATTTAATAATAACCCGATGTTGGATAGTGATAACGAGAAGATGGGCGAATTGAAGTCAAAGAGCGTAGTTTACGTTGTTGTCCGAATGCTCGTCGAAGGATACTTTCAGCATGACGCTAAAACTGAACACGTTGGGTTCATCGGAAGTACAGCGGTGATTGTAGATTTCGGGCATACGGAACGGATTAACGATGAGGATAGAAATGATGCGTCGAAACTAAACAACTTGTTAGACGAATTGTTCAAAGGATTCGGAGTTGAAGGAGAACGTTTAAAAAACTACGGACACACTAAGATGAAGAACCTACTTGCAAAATCAGGTATTGACAAATTCAAATAGATTTTAGACAAAAATTTTAAATTTTTTATAAATTATTTCAGTGCGTTTTACGTAAGTCATGCCTTTAGTCCGGACAATAACAAGAGATGAAGTTTTCACTGAAATATGAATTAAAAATTGAATTTCTAAGTGAAATTTGATCTAAAAATTAAATTTCTCTATAAAACTTTCAGCAAAAACAATTTTCCCATTAACATTTTTTAATTTTTCAACAAAAAAACCAACTCAAACTCAAAATTACAGTGTGTAATTTTTTTATTTTTTTAATTTTTGTTTTAAGTTGGGATCATTTTGAATATTGATTTGGAAAGTAGCGCCAAATTAAAAGCTCGTTGAATAAATCATTGAATAAAAGATGAAAAGTAATGAACTAATTTCTAAATGTTGGAGGTTAGGTTAAAGAGTTAGGGAGGTTTTTAAAACTATTTTCTAAGAGAGAAATCTGTACAATTTTCTCAACCAGAGCATCCTCCATCGCAATTTAAAAAAACCATTATTATTAACTCTAACTGATTTAGGGCTCTGGGTTTTCATGGATGGGTCTAAGAAATATGATATTGCAAAATGGTTTTAGAGTTCTTAAAGAATTTTCGTTTTTGTGGCTGATGGATTTTAAATTCTATCGTATTTTAGTGGTTCCAGTAGCAGAATCCAGGTTTTCAAATTACCAACACAGTTTAGCGATGGTTCATTTCTGGTTTCATCAGCCAGTGTGGTCAGAGACTCAGATCTCAGTTCCTATGAACAATTTAGAGTAAGCTTAATCGTATTGTTTCTTTTTTTTGTGAGAAAAATGTCGTAGATCGAGATATTTTTTGTTTTTGCACCTAAAACAAAAGCAGAAACTCAAGTGTCAAGGGCGTGGTTACAACCACGATGGGAACAACTAACCGATTATTTGTTCATTAATTCCTTAATTTTTTAATTTTCGACAGTTGTGAACGTTTTTTTAAGATTGTGAAGAATAGAAATAATTTTTGAGGCAGACTCGAGTGAAAATTGGTTTAGAATAATTAAAATGTTTTAAGTTCTAATTTCTGGTTTAGGTTTGGCTTTTCGGACAGGGATAGGTTTTAGAGATTCCACAGAAGAATCCAGGTTTTCTGAGTTGCAACACGGGTTATCATTCAGTCAGTAGAGCTGCCTAGCTCGGCGCCCAGGATTGTTTAATTTACAGTTTGCTATGAGTTCAGTAACTATCACTTGCGCCAAGTAAGTTATTGTCATTGGTTAATTCCGACGAACTATTCCTTGTTTACAACATAATCTGAAATGTCAGTGCCACTGACATTTATTCCATTGCAACCACTGACTCAGTGGTTGCAATGGAATAACTAATCGATCAAGTGCTAGGTTTTTCCCCGTTTCTTTCTCAGTAGTATTTTTCTACTTTTTCATTCAAAACTAATTTCGAATTTGGAAGTCAGGTTGTACTTAAAATCAATAAATATTTTATTCATGATTTTCCTATAGATGTGATTCGAAGAATCGTCTTATACTGAAGGAGCTTCCTTATGGCGACATCTGTTGCCAGCAGTGTGGACAACAGATTTTCAAACACGTATTTATTAAATGGTCAAGTGCAGTCAAATTTTTTCTTTTATTTTATAAAGGACAGTTAAAAATAACACAGTCCATTTTATTATAATCGAAGGGTCCGGCTAATCGTAGGTCGTAGGTCGTAGGTCGTAGGTCCTCGGTCGCCAGGAGGGGTTAATCGGTCGTAGGTCCCCAGAAATGATTAATCCATAACCCATACGACCTACGACCTACGACCAGACCCAAATAGTCAATTTTCATCATTTTCATTCGTTTTTTTTATTACTAGTATTTCTTTCATTCGATTTTACATGTGTATTTTAGGTTTTATATGTGTTTTCCCATTATAAATAAAAATTAAAAAATCTAAAATTAAAAAATTTTATTTATTTTTAAAAAATTATAATTGCCAATACATGTCAATACCTTCATCATTTTCATTCGTTTTTTTTATTATTTTTTTTCATTCGATTTTGCGTGTGTATTTTAGATGTGTATTTTTATGTGTGTTTTCTCATTATAAATAAAAATTAAAAAACCTGAAATTGAAAATTTTTATTTATTTTTACCCTTTTTATATATCTTGTATTTTAATATTGTATTTTTATTGAACTTATCGGGAATTTTGATCTAAATTGGGTAATTGTTATTTATAATTGAAAACATACATAAAAATAATTGAAAATTTTATTGAAAATTTTATTTTATTTTGAAAATATGAAAATGAAAATTTAAAAAACTGTTATTTTATTTAAAAGTTACACAAATGACAAATGAAATATTCTGATGGTGTACTATTAACATCTAAACACTCTTCGTGAAACCATTTTCGGCAAACCATATGTAGGGCGATCAGTTGATGAAACTGCAGATGTAACTACAAGACCCCACATTCTTTGTGTAGTTTGCCGAAAATGGTTTCACGAAGAGTGTTTAGATGTTAATAGTACACCATCAGAATATTTCATTTGTCATTTGTGTAACTTTTAAATAAAATAACAGTTTTTTAAATTTTCATTTTCATATTTTCAAAATAAAATAAAATTTTCAATAAAATTTTCAATTATTTTTATGTATGTTTTCAATTATAAATAACAATTACCCAATTTAGATCAAAATTCCCGATAAGTTCAATAAAAATACAATATTAAAATACAAGATATATAAAAAGGGTAAAATAAATAAAAATTTTTACAAATTTTACAGGTTTTTTAATTTTATTTATAATGGAGAAAACACACATAAAAATACACATCTAAAATACACACGTAAAATCGAATGAAAAAAATAAAAAAAAAAACGAATGAAAATGATGAAGGTATTGACATGTATTGGCAATTATAATTTTTTAAAAAATAAATAAAATTTTTTAATTTTAGATTTTTTAATTTTTATTTATAATGAGAAAACACATATAAAACCTAAAATACACATGTAAAATCGAATGAAAGAAATACTAGTAATAAAAAAAAACGAATGAAAATGATGACAATTGACTATTTGGGTCTGGTCGTAGGTCGTATGGGTTATGGATTAATCATTTCTGGGGACCTACGACCGATTAACCCCTCCTGGCGACCTACGACCTACGATTCTGTTGCCTAAGTGCATTGAAATTGTAACAGCTGAGCTGAACACATCAAAAAC
>JH431846.1:462990-509602 GCA_000239455.1 Strigamia maritima | reverse complement strand
AGATTTCGAGAGATTTTACGGGATTCCACGGAATTTACGGGATTTTAACAAAATATTCGAGCGAATGTAAATCCTGTAGAATCCCGTAAAATCTCACAAAACCTCAAAATCTCGCGGAATCTCGTGGAATCTCGTTAAATCTCGTGAAATCTTGCGGAATCTCACGGAATATCGTGGAATGCCGTGAAACATCGCGCCATCGCCATTTTGGGATTGGGGTGGAGTGGCTCGCTCTGACGGCTAATTATTACAGAAGTGGATAAATTTATTTTCGGATATTTTTCATGGTGCTAAATAATCAAAACAATAGGCACGCCGACCAATGAGATTCGACCAGAAATTCGAATTCAACGAATCCGTGCGTACGCTCTCGTCGATAGTTTTTACGAGTTAGATTCTCAGTTATAATACTACAAAAGAGAAGGGCGATTGTTGCTGTAGTAACTAATTAAAGCACGAATTTCTCTGTCCAGCTGGCCTGCAAGACACAAGTGAGCTCTCAGAAAAATTAGTGCATGAACTACTATAACAATTGCCTGATTTGGAGTGGTATTTGATATGAGAATTTTTAAAATCATTAAATTAGAACAAAGAAGTGATTTTAACAATGGTCAAGGTGAGAGTACAACAACATGCTATACCAATGTAATCAACCTCCCATTGGTCAAAATTTAACAATGAAACCTTTGTTAACATCGCTCTGCTTGCTATAATTTACTGATTTTAAAAATTCTCAGTAGTAATATACCGAGTGCGATGAGTAATTTTTGGAACAATTAGGTCAGCACGAATCTTTTTGTCTGATAACATCATGAGTGCCCAAAAGGCACGAGTGAGCTTATCAGTCGCTACAATGCCCTAACGCGATTCACGACTAAAATTCGCCACCATTGTAGTTGAAGTTGTTGAACTCATTGCAATAGATGGCGCCACAATAAAGTGAAAATTAAAAATCAAATAGATCACAGCGCGTGTGATGTCATACCTTCTAATCGATTAAAACCAATCACATCCTTGTAGCTATGAAGCTGTATAGGGTTTGCAATAGTCATTCGCCAATGAATATGTGGCAATCATAGCATCATTTAAATTTTTGGATTGTGAATGCCATTGCATTTTAGACAAGAAATTTAATAAACAATTTAACTGCACTTGATTTTTAAAGCTACCGTATATACTCGCGTATAAGTCGACCCGCGTATAAGTTGACCCGCGTATAAGTTGACCCGCGTATAAGTTGACCCGACTTAAAACGGGTCAAAAACCATTGACCCGCGTATAAGTCGAATTGGAAGAAAAATACCCGGATTTGGTCCAAAAATCCTCGACTTTACACGCGAGCATATACGGTATTCACAAATTACGTCCGTTCAACGTTTAGGCCACCCTATAAGTAGCCTATGGGGTGTCCTGCATGTTGAACGGACGTGATTTGTAAAATTCTAAAAAAAAAAATGTTTGTTTCTTTGATCCGCGTATAAGTCGAATTTGGAAAAATAGGGCTAGATTTGGTCCAAAAATCGTCGACTTATACGCGAGTATATATGGTAAATGAATTTATTTTGGTGTTTTGTTGACTTATTTTAGATTTCTTACAATGCAAACATTCCGTTGATTTTGTTTGGTTTGTTATCAACTGCAGCTGGTTTGCTGTCACTGTTACTACCTGAAACTAAACAACAGCCGTTAACTGAAACTATAGGAGAAATCCTAGGAGAGAATCGCTGTGTCCGTAAACCGAGTAGTGTGTTTTAGATTTAATTTATACATAAAAATAGCATAAACATTTGAATATGTAATATTGTAATAGGTTTGAAATACTGTTAATAATAAATAAACTTAGAAAAAAATCACAGTTGCAAATTACTTGTATATTGTGAGATCAACAAACGAAAGCCTGAGTGAATGCAAATACAGTGGTACCAAGTTAAAGCTGAATCATAAATGCCACATGACATTTTTCAACAACTAAGAAAAACAACAATAATTTTCAACAAGTAAGAACGGATGTGGTATCTGGTATAATCAGCAATTCTGACACACATGGTCAATTAGATAGGAATAACTCAATATATTGCTTTTGTTGTTTTGGTGGATTTTAGTGTTGTATACTAGGGTCCAAATAATATCTAAAATATAGAACCTACAACCATCAGCATATTTAATTATTTAAATCCTAGTTTAAGGCTGTAGATTTATGGTCAGACCAGCACTAGAGGTTAATGACCTCAATGAAATGTATTGAGATAAAATGATTTTGCCAGCAGAGCCCTTTGTAAATAAGAAACAACACGAGAACACATTGAAATAAAGTTGGAAAATCAATGGCTTTAATGTTGTCATAACATCCGTACTTGATGAAAAACAAACAGCCCAGATTCCATTGGAGCCCGGACCAGGACCAGGACCAGGACCAGGACCAGGACTTGAACCCAGATCCCCCAATTGCCGGTTGGGTGCTTTACCATTAAGCTACCTGGGACTCCAACAGAGCCCTTTGTTAATTCAGAATAACATTATAAAATTTGAATTTGAATAAAAATTAGGACATCCTAATATATCACTTATTGTGCTATTTCTGTTCAGTATTTACGGTAGTTTTTTTCCTCAATAAAATATGTGTGATGTCGTGTTTCCGCCTTTTACAATTATCATTTCTTTACTTTTAGTATGCTCATCCTTAGTATAGTCATGACCTGCTTACAGTACCAGCTTGCAACTAACAGTAAGTACACGTCTGTTTCAGTTATTTATTTGTTGATAGAGTAGAACGTATCAACAACAATTGGCCAATTTCATCATTTTATTGTAATATTTCATATTTTTCCATATGTTTTTTCATGTCACTAGTAAAATCACATTGACCCTGTAGAATCCAACCTGTGGAGCAATTTTTAGTAACAAAAATTGTCTCTACTCAAGATAAGCTGTTGTGATAGCAGTATCAGAAATAGATATTATTTTTCATTTGACAGCTAACAATTTTCATTGCAAACATTTTTTTGTTGACAGTAAGTAATTCAACCATGTTGTTGCTCTTTTTCTTCGGACTTGCAATACAAACTAGCATAGCATTGGACAATGGCCTAGCCCTTACTCCACCTATGGGTTGGTTGTCTTGGGAGCGATTTCGATGCAACACTGATTGTGCAAATGATCCAGAAAACTGTATAAGGTTAGAAAAATCTTTCACTCTACTTCTCTCTTGTGCAGACAAAAGTCTCGCGTTACAATGCAAAATAACTTTTTAATGATCTAAGATACAAATTTCACAACTTTGTTTAATCAGCTCGTTATTTTGCTACTTGATTGATTTGATGAACACAGTTGATTCCATTTAAAGGTCAAGAGCATGAATCATACAATGCAAAATGTCTCCATAATTTTTAAATTTTGCTAATGATTATTTACGTAGCCTATATAAATTTAGACTACGTATAATGCTAATTTTCAGTTATGATGAACACAGAAAATAAAACTTGGAAAATTTTCTATTTGTTTTTTAACTAAACTTATTTGATAGCTCTTACATACAATATACATACATCAAAAGATATTTCAATTCAAAACTCTGTACATAATTCTCGAAGACCCAGTATTTATAAACGTACTGTCTATTTCCCCGAACGGCTCGTAGCTACAATTTCTATTTCCAGTCCACTTTACCTAATAAGGTGAGGTCAGCCCGCCACAGGTGTTAGGCTAGGTCATGGGAAAGGTGAACTGGAATTTGAAATTCGTTCGGGGAAATAGCCTTGGCGATTTATAAATATGAGTGTCATAGCAGGTTTATTGCTCTTGAAATAATTGTCGTATTTATGGTTATGTATTTTCAGCGAACGACTCTACATGGACATGGCTGACCGTATTGCTCAGGATGGTTACAAAGAATTAGGTTATGAATACGTCATTATTGATGATTGTTGGTTGGAAATGGAGAGAGATGCTCAAGGCAAACTTCAAGCTGATAAAACAAGATTTCCACATGGCATCAAGAGTTTAGCCGATTATGTAAGATCTAATTACTACCATAATCCCTCAGAAACAACAGCATGCCAGTAAATACGAGTGTGGCCAGTTTTTAACAAGTAGATAACTGGTCAATTAATAATCAATGAACAAAATGCCAGAAAATTCGAATTATCCGGCAACCTGGTCTGACTTGACATTATCCGGCATGCCGTTCTTTCCGAGGGAATACGGCATAATTTTATGAAAAAAAGTTGCTGCGTTAATAGCTTCAATAGCTCTCGCTCCTTTCGTCGAAAAAATTCCTTTCCACTTTCTATAAAGTTAAATATATGTAATGCAACCTTTGTAAAAAATCAGGTGCACAGTAAAGGACTGAAGTTTGGAATTTACGAAGACTACGGCACTAAAACTTGTGCTGGTTATCCGGGAATTATAGGCCACATTGAACAAGATGCAAAAACGTTTGCAGAATGGGAAGTTGATTATGTCAAATTAGATGGGTGTAATGCAGACCCAAAAACAATGGACACTGGTAATACATCTTTTTATAACATACAGTATGTGGCAAAACTGAAATGATCATTGTTGATTACTTTGAACAGGATATCCAGAAATGGGAAAACACATGAATGCTACTGGAAGACCAATGGTTTATTCTTGTAGTTGGCCTGACTATCAACGAGCAGAAGGAATGAAAGTAAGCAACACATTATTGTAACCCCATAAATATCTTTGAAACCCTTATTAAATGCCAACTGAAATCCTAATAATCCATGACTTGACACTTTGGTGCTTTTTTTTGTTTCCAAGATATTTATGAGTGACACTTTAAAAAAAAATCCTGTACTGTATACATGCAGTTGGACATTGGATTTTTTTTCTCTGAGTCCCATAATTGTTTTTCTCATAGCCAAACTACACTCTAATAGCTGAACATTGTAATTTGTGGAGAAATTTTGATGACATAGACGATTCTTGGACAAGCGTAAAAAGCATAATAGATTATTACAGTACAAATCAAGATGTACTCAGTCCTGCCGCTGCACCAGGTCAATGGAATGATCCTGATATGGTATACACATGCTATAACAATCGGTTTGTCTGCTTGTGATTTCTTATCAATTTTTTTTGTATATTTTAGTTAATTATTGGTAATTTTGGATTGAGTTTTGACCAAGCAAAAGCTCAAATGGCAATATGGTCTATAATGGCATCTCCACTAATCATGTCTGTCGATTTAAGAAGTATAAAAGATGAATTTAAAAGCATATTGCAAAACAAACAAGTAATAGCTGTTAACCAAGATACATTAGGAATACAGGGAAAACTAGTCTTGAAGGTTTGATTTTGAAAACATTTATCACTGTCTAACTATTTATAAATTCAATGTTTTAAATTTCAGAAACAAAATATTGATGTGTGGACCAAACCGATTAATCCTACAGTCCATGGCAGTCACTCGTATGCAGTGGTGTTTTTAAATCATGGAACAGATGGAATGCCTTTTAAAATTACAACTACTTTGCGAGTAAGTGAACTTCTGATTGGGGTTGGCACCACACCGACCATGAACAAGAATCAGGACGTGGATGCTGAACGCCCAAGAAATAAAAAGAAAGTCTTGGCCTTAAGGTTTTAGACTTCTATTTAGTTGTAAAGGAGGATAACCAGACTACTGCCAAAAACCAAGTGTCTAAACTCTATCTAACAAATCGTACACGAAACTCCCATTGGTTAATAACCTATGAGCTGACAAGTGAGTCGAAAAATTCTTGCTTTCTAGTCCAAAAATGTGCATGACCAGGGTTGGGCGCGCTATTGAAGAAAGTAGCGCCGCTAATGTTGCGCTACAAATTTATCAAATAGTGAACCGCCATTGCGCTACCACTACTTTGAAAAATTTGTAGCGACGCGGCGCTAGTTGCTGAAAAAGAAGCGAATGTGATGCACTACTTTTCCGCTATTTGCAACGTCAGAGTAATGGAACGTTACATTTACTCTGGCGATGGTATATCGTACATAAATGCCATTTGAATGACGTTTGTGTGACGTTTTCCCTAGGTATGGAAATAGCGAAAAAGTCGTTCGACTTGCACTACTTTTTCGCTATTTAGGGCATAAATACAATTGGCGCTACTTTCTGACTTAGCGATAGAAAGTAGCAAAATATCAGTGCCGCTACAGTCGCGGCAGCGCCGCCACAGTAGTGGTAGAGCGACAGCGCTTTTTTGCCCAACCCTGTGCATGCCATTGTTAACCCTCAGACGCCTAACATTTTGGGTCAACGCAAAGACCTATTAGTGGTGTCAGTTGACATGTTTTATATACTCCGAGTTGAAGCGCTTTAGTGCTGTTACCATGGTTACCATGGTTTTACCAACTGACGCTAGGTGTCACCGATTGTAAAAATCAAGACACTCGGTCAAAATGTGATCATTTGAACAGCATGCAAGATGTTTAATCATTTATTTATAATAATTGTGTATATTAACTTAATTTTAATTCCAATTAGTGCAATTAATTGCAATTGATATGAAATGTGAACTGAGCATGTGCCGACTGCTTTGGTTATTCTCTACTTTGCATATTGGTGGCGTTGTATTTTAAAAGCGCTCTCACTAAAGAGAAAAAATGTAGTGAAAACAGCAAACGTTTTAAGCTGAGATTTTAAGAGGCTCATATTTTCTCTTTACAATAACTTTTTTTTATAAGTCTAAAAATTACCAAATAAATTGAGTGTATGTAAAACCACTTTTTGAACACCTCCGGAAAATTTCAGATTTTTGTAGAAATTTGTATTCAGAACTATTGCCTGTGTCAATTGTCCCGTAGGACAGGCTTCTGAGGTTAACAAACGAAAATGCTTATAAATAAACAAATTATTTACATTTGGGTTTTTGTATTGTTGTTTGTATTGTAACGCCCATTTTTTGACTACGAAACAATGATTTTTCCATTCAGCTCGTCCATCCAACCTATATCATTATAACCTCTCAAGTGTGTTTTATTGTTTAGTGTCAAATTTCTGTCAAAATTTCTTTCATATGAAAACTATTGTTTTTTTATTAGTCAAGCATTCGTCTTGCAATCACTTGACCACATCTGATTAGAATGATACAACTATATATTTTAATTTTTTTAATTTTCAGAATCTTGGATTAAATTATGCGGCTGGCTATCATGTCTACGATTTATTTGAGTCAAACGATTATGGGATTGTTATGCCATCCAATAATGTGACACTACAAGTTAATCCTACAGGTATAGTCATGCTCAGAGCAGATATACCAGAAAAAAGGTTTCCTCAAATTATCTTAAACAATAAATAGCATGTTTTTTGGAGATGACTTGATGATATTATGGTAAATATAATTTTCTTTTTAATTTAATTATTCATTCATTTTTTTTTTGCTGATAATTATCATTCAATTTTAAACGTCTTAAACAATGAGAATATGTATTAATTTTCCTTGATGTCTTTTTAACAACTCCCACAAATATTCCAATAAAATTATGAACTGATTACAGAGTTTAAACTACTAAATAAAAATATGTAATTTTAGCAACAGAAAAAATACAACTTATGAATAAAATGATTGTTTGATGAATAGTTGTTTAGGGTCTACATTATCAAAAAACTTTGATATGGACAAATGCGAAGCTATACTAAAATCAAAGCACAAGACTACCCAGAAATGTCCAGATTGATCTCAACTTCTCAAGATGCAACATTCTAGTCTAGTGTACAGTATAGTGCACTGGCCTCACACCAAATTGGACCAGGTTCCAGGTAAAGTATATCAAAAAGTGTGAAAGAGTTTTTTTGCAGGGGTTTTTGGAAAAAACCCCATGTATGCTGGTTTTCCCTATCAACAATGGTCTATGTTAGGGATTCGCCAAACACTACGCCTAATATCTCGATGATAAAATTAAACTGCGCATCCTCAACTGCACACAACAATCGTACAACGCAAAATTTATTAACCCTCAGACGCCTAACATTTTGGGTCAACGCAAAGACCTATTAGTGGTGTCAATTGACATGTTTTATATACTCCGAGTTGAAGCGCTTTAGTGCTGTTACCATGGTTACCATGGTTTTACCAACTGAGGCTAGGTGTCACCGATTGTAAAAATCAAGACACTCGTCAAAATGTGATCATTTAAACAGCATGCAAGGTGTGTTTAATCATTTATTTATAATAATTGTGTATATTAACTTAATTTTAATTCCAATTGGAGCAATTAATTGCAATTGATATGAAATGTAAACTAAACAAATGCTGACTGCTTTGTTTATTCTCTACTTTGCATATAGGCGGCGTTGTATTTTAAAAGCGCTCTCACTAAAGAGAAAAAATGCATGAAAACAGCAAACTGAGATAAGCTGAGATTTTAAGGGGCTCATATTTTCTCTTTACAATAACTTTTTTTTATAAGTCTGAAAATTACCAAATAAATTGAGTGTATGTAAAACTACTTTTTGAACAGCTCCAGAAAATTTCAGATTTTTTGAAAAATTTTTGAAAAAAAATTTGTATTCAGAACTATTGCCTGTGTCAATTATCTCATAGGCTTCTGAGGGTTAATGCAAAATTTATTAATGCAAAATTTATTAATGCACATTTTCAAACCTTTAACAAGCGTAAAACAATTTCATCATCAATAAGAAACTCATTATAAAATTTATTTAGTTTTGGAAATTTGAAGAAATTTGTAAGCATAGACAATAGAAAAGTTATCGCTAATTTTTTAAATACTCTATTGTATTAATAGTATCTCATTTTTTCCTTGTAGTCAATTTTATTGAAAAACAGATGTAAAGTTGAAATAGTAGAATTATTATGATCAAACAAAAAAGTTACTTAGTCAAGGCCAGGATCATTTAGTAGTGGGTTTTCCTTAAACCTATACTTGCAGCTCTGTTGAGAACATGTTGGCATTAGGCCTGTGCGATATTTTTCAAAACCGATACGATACGATATTGCTTGAAAAGCGATATCGATACGATATATCGCAGTATCGCAATATTGCAATATCGCAATATCGTTCATAATATCGCAATTTGCAATATCGTTTGACACGATATCGCGATACATGACGATTGTGCGATACTTGATAGATCCATTTTCGGTCCAAAATGTGATTAAACTGCACTTGGTTTCATAAAATAAAACCAAGCGGAAAATTATAACAGATTTTTGCCAATTTTTTATTGGCGATATTCCGCGATACAGCAATATCATGGAATATCGCCATATCGCAATATGGCAACAGCGATATATAGGAAATACGATATATCGATGCTGATATGGAATTACGATATATTGCGATATTTGTTTGGAAAAATATCGTTTTTCGATATATCGCAATATCGCACAGGCCTAGTTGGCATTAACCTTTATTCTCTTAAGCTTTGCTTTTACAACTACAATTTCTGCTGATGAAGAAGTAAGTGTACTTCTATAAGACTATAGCACTAAACCACTCGCTAATTATGTACTAGTATGGTACTTTGCCGATAAAAATTTTTAATTTTTTGCTTTTTCTTTTTTTTAGGAATGTGTAATAGTCGATAAGATGGTCAGCACATTATGTGAAACTTTGGACAATCTATTCAAACAAGATGAAGGAAATGTAACTTGCCAAAGTTGAAAAATAAAAATAAAATGTAAATGTGTGATATTCTATTTGTATAGCTGAGTCAGCATGTATGTAGCTGTGCCACTGCATTATTAAAGCCAGATGTAAGCAAGAGTTGATCGGCTGGGTTTTCCTACTTGTGTTCACAGTATCGCTCACGTAATAGCATGTCGACTACGGTGTGAACACAAGTCGGAACTCATCGTTAGTATTTTTTATTTTAATTTGTCTTATCTCAAATATTTCTGTCATTTTGCTGCCATTACAGATAAATTATTGCCCTGCAGCCAATTATGATTTTGCTGCTGCACCTGGATGTGGAAAATTATTTAAATCTGTATGTTAAATTTAGAAATGTTGTAGACATACAAATTTTACTACGACCTTTTCTCATGTTTTTAGGAGGAATTTAAGGAAGCTAGCAGCAAAATAACCATATTTTCCAATGAAAATGTGTTGTTCAAAAACACATTTAATATTTGTAAAGAAAAAAATCCAGAAAAAATTCTGAAATCTGCCGAGTCCGTTTTTACGAAACAAACGGTTGCGAATGTTTTGAGTGAATTTATGATTTTCTGATTTTCTGATGCAATAGACAGTTTGCGATTTCTCATACGAGACAAAAAATTAGACAGTTTGCGATTTCTCATACGAGACAAAAAATTAGACAGTTTGCGATTTCTCGTACGAGACTGAAAACGAGATTTAAAAAAACGAAATTTAAAAAAACGAAATTTAAAAAAAACGAAATTTTTGGAAAATTTCGTTTTTTTAAATCTCGTTAATAAAATGTCGGATCGTGTGTTTGCGATTTGTCACGAAACGTGTTACATACGACACACAAATCGGCGGCAACAATTTTTAGCAGAACTAAACACCTTATCACAAATTAAGCCTAAGTATTGGGCTAGTGGTTTGTGCAAGGTGTTTGACTAATAAAAAAACTAACCTGAGATATTGAAATCGACACAAATTTAGCAACATTGCAGCCGAAGCGGAGGGAAACTGGCGGCAGAATTTCACGACAATTGTTGTATTGCATGCAGTGCGCATGCGCAAATCAAGTCGTATACGCGACAATTTGAGACGAGATTTTTGAAATATCTCAACCGAGACCCGAGAATACATGTAACGCGATTTTTAACAATATCTCGTTATTTTCGCATTCTCGTAATGAAATAAATCTCGTACGAGAAATCGCAAACTGTCTATTAATTGCAAACTGTAAATGTAAATGTCTAAAATGTTTAGGAAGCCCACTAAATAATCAAAAGCACTGGATGACCACTACTATGGTTTTAGATAAAATAGTTAAAATTTTAGCCCCTTAAAACTCCAGCAGAAAAAAAAGCCGGCTTCACTGCATATTAGCTAAAGCGCTTCTGTTTAGGGGTTACTAGCAGACAATCACATTAAAAAAAAATTGTGAAGCAGGAAAGCCAAGTTAAGATGAAAATACATGCGCATGTGCAGTGGCTGGTTTTGGAAAAAACTAGCGCCAACAGCGGCAGTTTTTTCAACCAAATGCAACAGCGCTTTAACTACTTGACCCGAAATATGAACATGATCGTGTCTATGGGTTATCCACTGATGTTATTTTTAAAGCTTCCCTATCCGAGGGTTAACAATGGCATGCACATTTTTGAACTACAAAACAATGATTTTTCGACTCGGCCCAACTAAAGGATTAAAATAAGATGCCACAATATATACTTTCGATACAATATAGGTTATTAACCAATGGGAGTTTCGCGCACGAAATGATAAATAGAGTTATAGTTTTGGGGTTTTTATTTAAATGTTTATTATTAACTGATTGGTAATTGGTAGTCAGCATTATAGTTGTAATAAATAAAATTTATAACCGACAACTGTGTCGGACTTTTCAATTTTTTTCTTTCACCAGTTTTGTTGATGTGAGGCAAACGAAATATTTCAAGAAAACAACATCATGCCAAAAGCAGCACAACTGCGAAGACCGCCAAGTAAACCATCTGCACACCGGCCAAGTAAATAAGCACCCCGTCAAAAACACACTTTACTTTAGTGGCCATTTTCTGCTGTTTTTAGGATTACATAATGTTTTGTTTTGTTTTCAAGGGCTTGTGTGGGTGTATGAGCCATCACTTTGTTGCTGTTGTTGTTTATTGGGATATACGATGGTTGGTGTTGATTTTGTGAATGTGGTAGATTAAAGACATGTGGCCTAAGTAGACTTAATTATTTCTTTTTTTGAGTGTGGTGAGTTCGTTTATTTTTTATTTGGTTGATGCAATACTACTATATGGAGTGGTAAGTGCGGGGAGTCTGTAGTTGGCTTGGGTGGTCAGTGGAATTGCTTTGTGCAGTTTTGTGTGTTTGATTTGGGTCGTTGACACTTGTAATGATTTTTGAGAAAAAAAAAAAAAAAAATTAATGTTTATCTAGAATGTCTTCTAATTCCAATCACATTTTAGTGAACGGTTCGCTGACAGTATTGACTACAATTCTATATCCAAATTTCAAATTAATTTTATTGATTTCTTAAAAATAATTTAAGATAACTAACTAAATTGTCAACTCTCAACTTGTTGGGAATTTTCTTTGAGTGGTAATGAAACATCCTTATCATTTTCTTCCTTTTCTGCAATTTCCTCGTACAATTTTAAATCCTTGCATTTGTACCAAACGTAACACTGCAACAAAAATTAACATTATGTGCTACTACTCTAGTATAAGCGTGGCTTAAATCTATGCTAAGAACATTAGTGCCATCTTTAGGTTTTTACTGTTTCTCATATTTCATACCTATTACGCTAAACCAAATGTGTATTGGGAAAAAAAGTTCAAGACGAGGGTCTTTGTTCGATATATCTGGACAATGCCTGTCCACAAATATGGGTATGTTTTGCGTCTAATAAGAGTTGATTAGTTGTTAATTTTTTTTATCTTAACAAAGTCTCAAAATTTGGGATTTCCAGTGATATAAAAGAATTAATTTCCTAATTGTAATAGAAAGTGCCCCCATTTGTGATATTTGTTGGCATTTGTAAGTTTAAAGATTCCCATTCCAGGCCTAATAGATGCCAACCTGATCTGTTTACATACCTGAAACAGCTGCGATGTTATAAGTAATCCGGCCGTTATTCCGTGGAGCCATTTTCTTAATTTATCCACGTCATATACCCAGCAGTTTCCTCTTTCTCCGCAACTTTCTTCCCAAACAATACATGTGCTATCAACAACTGCTCCATAAATTATAGTGCAAGGCAGAAAAGCTAAAAATAAAAATAATATACAAATTGTTTGATTAGAAATACAAAGCAACATATTTACCAAATAAACATAAAACAGAATTCAACCATCCTAATGCCAGACTTTTATCTTTGGGATCAATGCATCTGAAAATCAAATCAAATTTTATTCAGTTTAGTCAAGTGTATTAGTGAACTGTCTGTACTTTGTCAATTACGGCCGCGCCCCTCGGCTGCAATTTGAAATAAGCGCCGCAGCTCTTAATCAACAAAATACGGTATATCCATTTCGAATTTTCATTCAGTTTACCTAAAATAAATGAGCGTGCTTCCTACTCTTTCCGTCGACAAAAGAAATCGCATTGCCGTCATAATAGCAACGTACCAAATAAATGCATTGCAGTCTGTTGGACATTTTCCAAGTTCTAAAGCTTCTTCTGTTAGTGACGAATCAACACAATTGCAATTTGAATAACTCTGCAAAAAAAATTACTATATCGGTGATTATGGCCTTTGTAGCTGCTTGCGCCAGAACACTAAACTCTCTATCTGTCACCCAACTCATTGAATAACAAATGGAGATGAAATGTACCTTAGACGAAGCATTGTACGTTGTGCAACCAGCGTAACAAGCAGAGAAATATGTTTGCTGCAGGGACTGATCACAAACTGGAGTAAATTTTTCAGTTGTACATAAACAATCTGCATTACAGCTTGTTGATAACTGCAATCTAAAATTAGATAGAACTACAGCATTGTTGTAAAACTTAATATACGAAAAGTAATTACAAGTTATCAGCTGTAAAGTTTCCTTCTATAATAACGATCTCTTCACATACAATGTTCATGCAGACAATGAGCGTAACAAAATGCAATACTCCGAGGAATATTGAGTATCCACTTAAAACTCGAGGTCTGGGTTTAAAATATTTGATAATGAAGCCACTCGACACTAGTCCAATTATCATTACTGCTACACTTGTAGAGCCTGCATTATCAGAACATAAAATTAGCACAGCACATACCGTATTAGCTACCCTAGAAACCGCGGCATGCCGTATAATAGCGAGTCCGACCAGAGTGCCGGATAAAGCGAATTTATCCGGAATGCCAGATAAAACGAATCAAATAACTATTCAAAAAAGCATTCAATAAAACCGGTTTCTTGAATGGTTTTTTGTCTGTTGACAGTCGCAAAAAACCATTCGAAATTTCCGGCAGATTCCAAAATTTCCGGCATGCCGGAAAAAGTACCAGACAGTCAATTTCTGAAATCTTGTCAGACTCGCATTATCCAGCATGCCGCTGTTTCCGGGCGTAATACGGTATGCTACGCAATACAATATATAATATACCGTATTTTGTCGATTAAGGGCCGCCCTCGAATTACGGCCGCACCCCCGGGCTGTAGTTTGAATTAAGCGCAGGTTTTAATACGTTTGCTTAGCGGCCCTTATTCGACAAAATACGTTATTGTAAATAATTGCAATATAGGGTATTGTATCACATTTTTCCATCGCCTATCCCTATACTACCTGTGATTATACTAGCAGTTGATGCCGATTGTCCAAATTGTGCTTCTAAATACTTTGGCATAAAAGTTCCAAATCCAACAATTCCCAATAAATAAAAATTGGCTTCAAATGTGAGAGCAATTAAAATATTATTATTTAAAACTCTCTTTATTGCAGAGGGAAAATCTGCAAAAAAAATCATCACATTAGAGGTTTTCAGAAATTATTTTATTTGGATTTTGTACCTTTAATTGATGGCAAGTTTAAGGCTTCTGTTAATTTCTTCTTTTTTTTCAAAAGAGTTGGTTTTTCTCCATTTAATGTCAATTCTCTTGGAAAAAGCAATATGAATGATGATGAAAGCACAATGCAACATCCAATGACAAAGAAGCCTAACCACCAAGCACCGATCCAACGAGGATCTTTTGGACCAAAATCCGGAGTTTCTGTTAAGATATGTAATCATACTTAAACTAAGACAAATTGTATTAACATATTTTATATAAACTCACTTTCTAGATCATGGTACATTTTTAGAAAAATACCACCTAGCATGTAACCAACTGAGGGTCCAATTACTCTGAGTCCCATAGATACACCTATAACAAAGAAATGTACTTGATAAAGGAAAATAAAAACATTCAGGCCATATACATATACTATTTACTAATAAAACTTTATTTGCTCACGAGGACTATCACTTAGCACAGTTTTGCCCTAGAAAACTCAGTTCATCTTCTTTCTTCAACCAAGTAAATTATTCCCAAAGTCTTATGACCCTGCATGCAAGGCACTTTGCAATAATTCCACCTCCACTTTAACATGGACCAAGTTTTGTTGGTTGATGGGAGAAACCAGAGCACCTGGAGAAAACCCATCGACAACAGGAAGGAGAACTCTGAAATAACTCCTTCACACATTTTGGTATACTAAAGCCTATGCCTAGAGGCGAACCTGTGACCAATATGGTGTAAGGCCAGTGCACTAACCACTAAGCTATCTACGCCCCATTGGATTCCTTACTAATTTCTGATTGGGACAACTTACCATGGGAATACTGAACTCCTAAAGTCACTCAAATAAAGAAATGAAAGACACCATACTACAGTCAAACCCGTATGATCCGGACACTATTTCGACTGGACACCTGCGCAGTCCAGACAAGATTTGTCATGGCCGTATTCCCTCAGAAAGAACGGCAAGCCGGATAATGACGAGTCAGACCAGATTGCCAGATAATTCGAATTTTCCAGCAGTTTGTCCATTTGATTATTAATTGACCAGTTGTCTACTTGTCAAAAACTGGCCAGACTCGTAAATACCGGCATGCCGTTGTTTCCGAGGGAATACGGTAGTGCAGTACCATTACTCTGATTACGGAATTGGCCACAGGACAATGCATAACTCACCAATGGAGCAAAATGACAACTTTTTGAGTGTGGACGGCTTTCCTTTAATATTCTCTGGTCCAGTATCACCTGGTGCTACACCTTTTCCAATTACGGCAATCTATACAATTTCTAAGAAATAAATAAACTCACCTAAGTATGCTGGCATAGTTTTCTTTGGCACATTATCATCAATGTAAGTGTAACCTAAGCTGTACATAGGCAATGTCCCCAAACCATAAACAAATAATCCTATAAAAATAAGTGCCATGGCTGTAAAGCTGTTAGTGCTGCGTTCTTGTTCGCACAAGTTCAGGTTATTGTCATTAAGCTGGCATACATCTTTGCTGCTTGAATTTGTGTATGCTTGTAGTAACGCTTCATTTCCCGGAATGACGAATTCAGGTAGTGCAATTATGAATGCTGCACAAGCAGATACAAACATGCCCATGGCAATCCAACGAGGCTTGTGACCCTGACTTCCAAAATATGCTACGGGAATGGCAGCAATTATGGAACTGAACTCATTCCCTGTCATGATAAATCCTAGAAAAAATACAATATTAATTTTTCACCAACAATTTATTTTTGAAAATTGTATATAGGATCTCATAATGTATAAATCAATGCCCATTGAATTTACAATAATTTTTAATGCTAATTTGATATGCTAGTTTAGAATAAAATTTTATTTTGTTTAAATTTTTAAAATCTTATTCTAAACTAGCATATCAAATTGCCCATCCCCTGTGAAAAACAGCTATGTTTCAGAAAACTCTTATTATGTTATTCAGTTTATTGTTACAATTGTTTGATATCATAAACGTGCACTTTGAAGTGTCAAATTCCTTTGCAAAAAAAAATTCATCACAGAGTATCAAACAATATTGCTATGTCAATATATTTCAATTTTAAATAAAAATTTAGAAACTGCAAATTGTTTTATAACCAAAAAAACCACATTTACAAGTTAGTCTCGCTAATCTCAGACAACAAAACAGACAAAAATTTGCATTTTTATAATTTTGATAATTTTTAAAATTAATAAATTAGAGCAAGCGGCGATTTCAACAATGTTAAACTAGGTTCAACAATGTCAAACTAGGTTCAACAATGTCAAACTAGGTTCAACAATGTCAAACTAGGTTCAACAATGTCAAACTAGGTTCAACAATGTCAAACTAGGTTCAACAATGTCCAACTAGGTTCAACAATGTCAAACTATGTTAAACTAGGTTCAACTATGTTAAACTATGTTGAACATTATTGAATTTCGACTAATGGAAGGTTTATTACACTGATAGTGTAGCATGTTGTGTACTATCACCTTGACCAACGTTAACCCTCAAAGCCCCATCCTATACCACAATTGTGACCAGCTGCAGTTGTGAATACAAATTTGTTTTTAAAATTTTTTTAAAAAATCTGAAATTTGCAGTAGCTGTTAAGAATATGCATTTACATTTTCTGAATTAATTTGCAATCAGGCATAAAATAAAAAAGTTATTGTAAAAAGAAAAAACGATCCCCTTAAATTCCCAGCTTAAGTTTTTGGTTGTTTTCAATGCAAATTTTACTCTAGTGAGAGCGCTTTTAGAATATAGCGCCCCCTATATATAAACTACATAACCATACACAGCATTAACCCTTCATGTTTGAAACACATGGTCAACTGAGTTAATGTGAAACTAATTTCAATTTAAATTAAGTTGATATAGACAATTGTTATTATAAATAAATGATTAAAAACACCTTGCATGCTGTTTAAAACAACATTTTGACCGCATGTCTTGATTATTACAATTGGTGACACCTAGTGTCGGTTGGAGAAACCGTGGTAACAGTATTAAAGCGCTTCAAAGCAGAGACTCCAAATGGTCACAATTGTGACCATTAATCGGGCTCTACGTTGTTCCAAAATTTCAGGGCTTTGAGGGTTAAAATCGCTCTTTTGCTCTAATTTATTGATTTTAAAAATCCTCACATCGAATACCACTCAAGATCGGGCAATTGTTGCAGTAGTTTGTGCACTCATTCTCCTAAGAGATAAGATCACTCGTGCCCTGCGGTCACGAGTGATCTTATCAAGCAGAAAAATTAGTGCGCAACTACAAGTAGTATACAGCAACAATCAACCTCTCTCTTGTGGTATTATAACTGAGAATTCATTCGTATAGACGATGATTTTCTCATTCATGTTAATTTTTCTTTGTCATGACTTCTTTCCTGCGGAAAGTATAAGGGTAAGTTTGCATTACAGACACATAAACCAAATTTGGCTTTGATTTTTTGGTAATCAGAATACCGTATGTACTCGCGTATAAGTAGAGGATTTTAGGACCAAATATTTTATTTATTTATTTTTTTAGTTATTCTTTTATTTTATTTTTTTAATACTTAAAATGGCTATTGACCCTCGTATAAATCGAACCAAATAAAAATAAAATAAAAAAATAAAATTTAGGGGGTCGATTTATACGCTTTTTGACCCGTTTTAAGTCAGGGTCGACTGATTCGCGAGTAGAGACTTATACGCGGGTATATACGGTGAATATCAATATTTATATTTATTAGATTAGTTTGAGAATGTAAATGTAAATGCTTATCGTAGTTTCCAATTACTATTTTCTAACCTGTAACTTTACTCGGTACAGCGAATCTTCTCTCAACTGTTGATAAAATGCTTATCATATAGGTATAAAACATTCCTTGACACATGTTTAAAATGCAGTAGGATATCATATAAACATTCCTATGAGCCAGCTTTTGCATCCACTTAGGTTTGCATGCACCGATACCACAAAGATAATCCGGATGTATGTCTAAGTCTTGCTCGGCTTTTTCTTTTTCCAACTTATTGACTTTAGGCTTCAAATGGTTGAGCTCTACGGTGGTATCTGCCATCTTTAGAAATAAAATAGTAAAAACAAATCAATCACTACTATTAGTTAGTGAACTGATACAGAGATAATTTCTAACAACATACCTTTGACTTGGTGATGTAGTATAATGATAAAATAAACTGAAATAACCACTGCAAAACTTATGGTAATTCTTTACGATGTCAGTGCCATTAGAAAATGACCTGAATAGAAAGAAGTAAACAATAAATCACAAAAGAACTGAGCTAATCTTATCATCACAATCGAACAATTCTATCTGTTTGATTTGACAGTATTTTTCAAAATAACAAGATATGTCTTAAATTGTGTTGCAATTTATTGAAATTAGGCCAAAGGAAGTAACAATTTCAAGTTGTTAAAGTGTCTGAGCTTGGAGAAAGATTTCAAATGTGTTCAACAAAATCCTGACAAGTTACCAGCAATATCCTGTAGCTTTAATTGAAAACTTCTTGAGATATAAAAGAGTAAAAATTTTAAATATTTTTTTTTTTTTTAATTCCAAAAATGCAATGTGCAGCAAAAAACTACATGGACAACATAGATTTTGAGAAGCAAAAAGTGTCAGATATCGTATTACTATGCCTCACATACTGTACTTAAAGAGCTGTGATGCTTTTGGCATGATCTTGTATTCCAGCAGAATACTGGAAAATAATATTCTAACTTCGGAGTTTAATATTTTTTAAATTCTTTTTTTATAACATCAAAAAATGCAACGTCAATTTTATTTTTTTAAAAACATATATATATTTTTGTAAAAATTTACCTTACAACTGCCAATAAACCAGTTTGACATGTATTACTAATAATAAACAAATTTTACTCTGCTTGTGCACAGTTCGGTACCATAACCCAATGAAAAGTTAAAAAGCTAAACCAATGTTTTGTATGATATTACAGTACATCTTCGTTATAACAAACTCCAAAAATAATAAACTTATATTTCAAATGCTAATATTATTATCCATACCATTTGCCATTTAAAAAAAATACAATGTTATTTGTTTACTGTAAAGGGCATTTTGGAGAGCAATATTCTGATTAATTATCATTTTATCATTGCTATCAAACATTAACCCTCAGAAGCCTATCCTAAGGGACAATTGACACAGGCAATAGTTCTAAATATAAATTTTTTGAAAAAAATTTTCAAAAAATCTGAAATTTTTTGGAGCTGTTCAAAAAGAGGTTTTACATACACTCAATTTATTTGGTAATTTTCAGACTTATAAAAAAAAAGTTATTGTAAAGAGAAAATATGAGCCCCTTAAAATCTCAGCTTAAAACGTTTGCTGTTTTCACTGCATTTTTTCTCTTTAGTGAGAGCGCTTTTAAAATATAACGCCACCTATATGCAAAGTAGAGAATAAACAAAGCAGTCACCACATGTTCAGTTCACATTTCATATTGCACTAATTGGAATTAAAATTAAGTTAATATACACAATTATTATAAATAAATAACTAAACACCTTAAATGCTGTTCAAATGATCACATTTTGACCGAGTGTCTTGATTTTTACAATCGGTGACACCTAGTGTCAGTTGATAAAACCATGGTAACATGGTAACAGCACTAAAGCGCTTCAACTCGGAGTATATAAAACATGACAATTGACACCACTAATAGGTCTTTGCGTTGACCCAAAATGTTAGGCATCTGAGGGTTAAAGTATTTTGAAATGAAAACTAACTTGTAAGTAAACAATACCGTTCTACGGTCAAAACTGCACTAAGCCTGCACTAAGCGGTAGTCCTCTTGTCAGCAAATAAAGTCTATAGTTCATAATGTTGAGTTCTCCCAGACAATATTGTGTGCTGCAATAGGTCTCACATCATTCTGCCCTAGAATATTCTAAATTCCAGAACTTTCCAATAATACTTTATCTACCGTATATACTCGTGTATAAGTCGACCCCGACTTAATACGGGTCAAAAACCATTGACCCGCGTATTAAGTCGAATTGGAAGAATACCAGGATTTGGTCCAAAAATCCTCGACTTTATACGCGAGCATATACGGTATTTATAAATCACGTCCGTTCAACGTTCAGGCCACCCTAAAGGTAGCCTATGGGGTGGCCTGCATGTTGAACAAACGTGATTTGTAAAATTCTAAAAAAAAAAAAAAAATAGTTTGTTTCTTTGACCCGCGTAAAGTCGAATTTGGAAAAATAGGCCTAGATTTGGTCCAAAAATCCTCGACTTATACGCGAGTAAATACAGTAGTCCTATCTATACCATTTTTTGACTAGAAAAATATGTCAAAATTAACCAAGAGAAAAATTATTCAAATACACACATCATTCTAAATTCTTTCAATATGAAGCCACCAAAATTTGTAGGGTGCAAAATATTTTAATGCTTGGTAATTTTCATGATTTGACTCAAAAAACTGAGCAGGAAAATCACAACATATGTAGATGTGCACCTAAACAGAAACCTTATACCTATTTAATGTATAACCTAAATTTTTAGATGCAGAACTTATGGTTTGCCTATACCCCATTCACGGAATCTTGTGCTAATTTTTTTTACTCCTACATGAGATAATTTCTGCTAACTGATCTGTATAACTCTCCAGTTGTCATGGAAACAAAGTATTGGTCCTTAATCTTCACAACAAAAATAGATGCCGTGAACGGGATATAGAATCCCAATTACTCTTGGTAAAGAAAACCGCCCTCCAGCCCATTGCGGCATGTCCGAACGCTCGACTAGTTGATATAATGGCTGCCGGATGGACAGGTTTGTCAAAATTTAAATACAATAAACCAATGTGAATCTAGTACTCGACTCTCCAATTTTATTCCCACCAGAAACTAACAGAAAAACTAAGTGACAATGAGCGAACATAATGCCACCATTTTGGTGGTAAATATAACATTTCTCCCGCATTCAGAATACAATCGAAATGTTTAGCCGTTTGAAAATCCGGAAACTCATTCAGGTTTGGATGTTCTACATCGACCTTTATAAAATTTTAAACAAGTTCAGAAAATAAAATTTCTGTAATCAAAATGTCAATATGGTACCTGGCTTGTATTGAATAACATTGAGTCTTTATGAGGATAAACCTTTTCGGTTTCTCCAGGTGAATAAAGCCGAATGTATTTTTCTCCAACGATCTGTATACAAAAAAAAAAAAAAATTAAAAAAGGAAAGTTAAATTCATTTAAAGATGAGAAATAGTTTCACCTGGCATAAAAAATTATGTTTCGGATCAAAATGAAGTGGAGAAATCGTACCCGAAGGCCCAAACCACGCATTGATGTCGACATCATTTTTTTCACCCAAAGCACAATAAATCGGAAGACAAATATCATTTCCTAATTCCGGAATCTGCAACAAAACGACATATTATTGCGATACAAAACCAGAACTCAGAAACGAATATACCTGATCAAATAACGAATGCTGCGCCAGATAAGCAACGCCACCATCATCACATACAATGTGTTTATCGATAAATTCATTCACAGTCATCAATGACTGCGACCAATTGCCGTCGGTATATTTCGAGCCCAGTTCGACAGGCACTGTGCGATTACCGGCAACACTGCGCAAATAATTAATACTGCAAATAATAACACGATTAAAGCATATTTCTGAATTAAATACAGTTCGACCAAGTTTGTACATTACTTCCAAGGCCGCGTACTCATCGCTGGCCAAAAATCCATGGCATTTTCAATAATAAGCGGCAATTTTAATCTGAAATATTTTTCTTCAAATTCGAATAAAGTTGGACAATTTACGCGTGGAAGTTGATTTTCTTTCAACATCGGAATATTGCACGATTTAAGTCTCTTTGCCTGAAATAAATTTCTTTGTTAAGTAAATATTTTGAAACCAGCCCGCGATTTCCGGGCAAATCGACTTTAAAATCGTCGATTTTCAATTACTTTTTGTAATCGATATTCACGATCATGAATTACTTGAGATTCCTTAGGAGGTTCAGGAGATTTGCAATTTTTATTCAACGCATTTGCAATTTTTCCCAAAATATTGTCGAATATGGGCGCTCCCAATAGTAATCCCATGTCGCAAGTGTAAAGACATTCCTAATAAAAACAAATTAATAACTTTAAAAAAATTAGTTACTACGAATACTTGCTTCAATTGTGTGCGAATTAGTGCAGTACTGTGACATGACTTTAAAAAGTGACGCGTACGCGTACAAATTTCTCCATTTCATGTGCACGTCTTTCCAATGTCCGGTGTTCAATTTTTCCCACGCGATGTCGATTAAGATTTCCGAATCATTCTTACATTCTTCGTATTTTTTATCTTTAAAATTTTTAAGGCAACACTGTAGTACTGAATAAACCGAAGGTGAGATCGAATCGGAGTGAAAATACTGAGAAATATATTTGTCTTCGAGATATTCGGTAAAAGGTAAAAGTAAAATATGATTTTCAATCGTTGTCATCTTGGTAACATCTAAAAAATATAAAACAAGGAGATTAGCTAATGTTATTTGAATAAATGTATAATATATATAAACCGGTAGTTTTGATTTCAGCGAGTTAAAAGGTTACAAGAATACTCACTAGGTAAATAGCGCTGCAGTGACTAACAAATATTGATAAATTTAAAATTAATTGCGATTAAAATACAAATATGTTATTTTTACTTTAAATTTAATTGAATTTATTAATTACCAACACGAGCCATAATTCCCAATATTACTAATAACATTGGATCATAACCACCTTTAGTAGAAAGGTGGTTATGATTGGGTCGAGGTGATTCTTACTCCTGTATCAAAATGGCGTCCACTACGTCGGGTTTTAAAGATCTCCTCAATGTGCTTTCGAAATCAGAAGTGGTAAACTTATTATATTAAATTAAATTATATTGGAATTAATTCTTAATTATTTTTAGCCATCGAAATCCGTACTCGTGGATGGCTTTATGCAGAAAGACAAAATGGTGGACTACTCAACTACGCAAAGACGTTTAAAGAAGCAACGAAGAGTTCTGTTTATTGAATATATTAATGGTTCTAGGCAAAAATATTCTAATTTAATAAACTTTTATTAGATTGAACGGAATAAAACGAAAGGAGCGAAATGGTTCAACATGCCAAGTACCGAAATGACGGAAGAAAGGAAAAATGATTTGATGATAATACGAATGCGAAATGTTTTGGATCCGAAACGATTTTATAAAAAAAATGAAACTTCGGTTTTGCCAAAATATTTCCAGGTGAAATTACTGTTTTTTTTGTTTACATATTTTTATGTATTTGTACATATTTTTATGTTTTTTTATGTATTTTTACATATTTTTATGTGTTTTTACATATTTTTATGTATTTTTACATATTTTTATGTATTTTTACATATTTTTATGTATTTTTACATATTTTTATGATTTTTTACATATTTTTATGAATTTTTACATATTTTTACATATTTTTATGCAATTTTACATATTTTTATGTATTTTTACATATTTTTATGCAATTTTTACGTATTTTATGGATTTTCAAGTGGTTTAGCTGCTTTACTTAATTTTACGCAGTTTTACGTATTACATTCAGTTATAACCGAAATAATTTCAGATTGGCACAGTTGTCGAACCAGCAGCGGATTTCTATCATGCTAGAATACCCAAAAAACAAAGAAAACAGACAATCGTAGAAGAATTGCTCGCTGATGCTGACTTTTCGAGGTAAATTAAATCTTAAATCGCCCATTCCCAAACTTTTTCAGTTTGTACCACTTAAAAAAATCTAAAAAGTTTGGTACAACTACAAAATAATTTTATTTTTATAACGATTTATTTCTTCTCTCACAATTAGAATTAAGAAAAGATTTAAGGAGCAACATCCAAAAAAGACTCCTTATAAATTCAAGCGGAAGGAGAAAAAGAAAGCTAACAGGAAATCGGATAAAAATGCATCGGAATAATGTTGTAAATCAGAAAATATAAATATATTATTTATACCAATGTGTGCTGTCAATAAATACCTAATAATTTTTTGTCGCATTCTGTATCGCTTTTTAAAACGTAAACCCACATTCCCACAAAATTGTCATGCTCTTCGTGCATTTTCTTCTCGTTTTACACTTTGAACATGTCTGAAATGAAAAAATATATGAAAAATGGGAATTAATGTCTAATAAATTGATTATTTATGGATATTGTACTGTATAAGCGCATTTATGGTAATGCTATACCTGCAGTATAGTGCAAATTGTAAACAAAAAATGTATTTTTTTCAACTTTTTTGAACATAAAATGTATTTTTCCCAATTAAAAATTTATCTTTTCAACGTATTTGAACATTTTTTCCGTCTGAAAGGATATTAACACCTTAAAGTTATTCTTCTGCACCAAAAATGGCAGTTTCTTATCCACAAGGAAATACAATTCTTCATCTAAAAAAAAACATTTTTTCTGAACATAAAATATATTTCATCCTAAAAAAATCATTCTGCACAATTTTCATCGAGTACTTCGATCCCACACATGTGAAGTACAACCACTAGAATTAAAAGCGCTTTTACAATGCTCCAAAATTTACAGGTTTTTCATCGCCATCTAAAACAACTTCTTTGGTAAAAAAAAATCAAAACATTGCTGAAACTTCACTTGCCCTGCTGCCTACAAAAAAAAAAAAAACCAAATATAAAAAAATATAAAAAAACCAAACCTTTGGAATTGGCAAAGACAAATCCCAAAACGGATCAAAAGTGACCGAGCAATGCCCGCAAACTGTACATACACGTAGACAACTCTTGAGTTGCCCGACAAAAATTTCTGCAAAGACAGAAACATGCGATAAACGTACTGTCTATTTCTCCGAACGGCTCGTAGCTATAATTTCTATTTCCAGTCCACTTTACCTAGTAAGGTGAGGTCAGCCCACCGCAGGCGTTAGGCTAAGTCATGAGAATGGTGAACTGGAATTTGAAATTCGTTTGGGGAAATAGCCTTGGCGTTTAATAAAATAAAAAACAAAACAAAACAAATGAAAACCTCCGAAACAACTTACCAACAATCTTCCTATCGTCTATCCTCAAATACCTTCTCCACGCCTCATGAATCTTGGCGCGAACTTCTGAATTTGATTTTTTCCGACATATTTTTTACCAATAATTCCTTTTAAAAAAGTAAGAAAAATGATAAATAAATGTGAAAATAATGGTGAACCACATGAAACCTGTTCTAATGTCGTTTTTTCAAAATATTTGGAAGAGAAATGATGTTGTCTAAGGATTTGAAGTCATGTACATCGTTGTGTAACCCGTACATGCCATTTTGATGCTGCGGTAGACCGGTTAAGAGCATCGATAGCATTGTACTCGTTTTACCTTTTTTCATTTTGATTCGTGTCGTCCGAGGCGACCACGGTCGCTTTCTCCTAGCGGCAGAAATCCGAACTAGGCGAGGCGATCAAATAATCCACTATTCAATGTAATAACGTAAAATCCAATGGATTTTGCCGGTCACTATTTTGAGTTAGAATGTTATTACAAGAGTTTGAAATAAACAATGTTTTTTTAAAACTTTCTTTTTATGTACGATTCATGACTTATTACACTGATTTAACCAATCACAAAAATGAATGAAACGTTGTGTTGATTCTCGATTTGAATGAAATTTGTTGTTTTTGCACGTTTTGTAACAGATTTAACAAATTTATATTTATTTAAAACAATTTTATTTCAAAATGAACACAATTGCAACTAATTTTGTGATTTTAAATGGAATTTGTTGAATTTGCACTTTATTTAATACATTAAACCGTTTTTTTGTCATTTGAAGTAATTTTATTTCATTATTGTTAATTGGTTTACTAATGTAAAATTATCTGGTTTTTTATTCGGATTCTTTTAGATTTGTAAATCTCAAATCGACGTCCATTGCTATGATGTCATTACAACATTTGATAACCGGGAGCCGGAGCGGCACCTACTGAGGAACATTCACTTCACAAGTGGTTTCTTATGGCTGGAAACGTCAGTTAGCTAACTGCTTCATCAAAAGGGCACTAATTTTCAAACTTTTTGATGTTCTAGAGCCCTCGTTACGGAATATCACCGAGGAATTTCTCAGGAGAATTAAGTCCAGGTGCGCAAAAGAACGTTGGAGGTTTCTTAGGGATGGCTGGCATGGCGCATAAACTCAAAAAAGGCGTAAGTATACTTTACAAACAGTACGGGCAGATGTTAAAAACAATTTTATTTCGATAGTTTTACACCGAAGAAGAAGAAAATGAATCTCCCGATTTTTATTTCAACCAGGCAAGTGCAAATGAAACATTCGAATTAAGTAGACAAAGATTATTGAATTGAATTGTTTATTTTATTTATTTATTTAATTTTTTCATTTATAGACGTTCAATACGAATTTGTACAGCCAGCCTACAGCAAGTTCAATTGGTAAAGAACACATCTTAATTATTATTAGGGCTGGATTGATATATCTGATATTTTGTACTTGATGCATTTTCAATGTCTATACATCGATTTCACATAACTTCGCCTAATTAAATCAGTTATTGTTGAAATTGACTGTTTTTTGTTTAACAAAACACTGAAAACAGTCGATTTGGTCAAAATCCGATTGCTTTGGTTGATATTTTGGATTTTGTTTGAAAAAAATAATTATTTTCTATAAAAAAATACGTAGTCAAAATCTGATTATATCGGTATCGGGCACTAAATCGAATCGACTAATAAATTGATTTTCAAATTGAAATAGGCATGGGATCATTGGGATTGCAACAACCTTCGCGATCATTGAGCGGACAGCAAATCAATCGCGGCTTTTCAACCGCATCCATCTCCGGTCATTTAACTCCAACGAGCACATCGTCGCCCAGTTTTTCATCCAACATCGGAAGTGGTTTACCATCTCAACAGTCTTCACCGAATAGGTAAATCAAAGAAAGAAAGAAAAAATTAACAATAAATTTAAAATTAAAAACATTTTTTTTCGTTTAGTTTGTTGTCGAGAGGAATTTTATCTCAAGTCCAAGTAGGAAGGGAAATGAAGAGGCCCGTGACGGGTAGTTTAGGGTAAATCAATCTACCGTGATGCGAAGAAACGAAAATTTCTGATTTATTTGACTTATATTACTACGTATAGGTTGACGGGATTTGGCTTAACGCATAATAGCAGGAGTTTTACCACACCGGGTCTAATGAATTCATGTAAATAATTCTATTCATTTCTATTCTATCGCTTACTTCAGGGGTGGGCAAAATGCGCTTCGCCAAACATTTTATACGACCATTTTAAGTTTTTGACATTTTTTTTGACACGTTTGCTCACCCCAGACTTACTTTCTTAGACAAATGTCGAGAAATAACTAATGAAATCCGATCTATCGCCCAACTAACAAACAAATGGTAAAATGCGAATGCACGTCTATTTATTTGTAGCTAATGATGCTCCACCTGCATTGGATTTATCCGAATTCCCATCGCTCACAAATCGAGGGAGGCAAGATAGTGGAGGCCATTCTATGCCATCAATGGTTGGAAGACCCGCTTATGGTATGAAATGAACCTTTCTAAAGCTCCGTTTAAAACTCTAGCCATAGATGACATCATTAGTTCATGTACTGCATACCCATTTTGCCACAGAATGAAATAAAAGTTAATAAAAAAAATGATTTCATTGATTTTGTGCATCCCAAATGGTTAATATCCCTAAATTTTAAAAATTTGAATCAAAATTTTCTCATTTAGTTGGAATGGTGAAGCAACCGGTGTCGGAATCGACCGAATTTCAGATCCACAGTGAGGATTTTCCAGCGCTTCCAGGTTCCCAAAGTAATTTAATGAATAATAAAAAAAGAATATAAATATAAATAAATATATAAAACAATTTTTTTTATTGCAGCTCACGAGACCGATGAAGATAATTCCACTACAAAACTGGTTAGTCAGTTCACTGTAGGTTTAATTTTTTTTTCTTCTTATTTTTTATAATGAGTTACATAAGTGTTGATTCAGCGGCTCCCAACTTTTTTAAATTTGTACCACTAATGCTTAGTTCACATTGAGCGTAACGTAACTTATGGAAAGTAACGTATGGTTTTGTTCACACTGTTTGTAGACAGTAAATGTAAACCGACCACAATCACGTAATTTCTCATTCCGTCTCGTTTTTCATGCGAGAAGCAGCTGTCTTCTCATTGGTTACCGTAATTACTTGAGTTACGTTACTTCCTACTTCAAAATCAATTTTGAAGTAGAAACTTAAGTTTACGTCTGTGATTTTAAACCCATGTATGTTACGTTAGCGAGTGGCGTGAACACCAATGTGAACTAACCATTATGAAAAAAGTTTATGTACAAAATGAAATCTTTTTGTGGTTAAAAATTACACGATTTACTGGGGTTGGAAACTGTTGTTTTAATTAATTATGTGGCTCATACTGTTTTAAAATGTTTTCGATGTAATTAATGCGAATGTTGATTTCTAGGGTTCTGGAACCGGATTAGGTAAACTATTCTCGTAGGATCGGATTTAGCCAATTTGATGTTTCTATCTCTTTATTCTAGATTTAAGTAAAGAAAACACGCGGTTGGCTGCAGAAAAGAATGGTAGCCAGTCTCAAAAGATTGGAATTCAGACGTGTCCGGATGGTGGGTTGAGTTAAATCGGTGCTCGAATTGAAAAATTTTGAAATTTGAAATTTCAATTTTTTCAATTTTTTCAATTTTTTCAATTTTTTTTACAAAAACCTAGGAAAATCGTAATTTTCAAGTGCTATAAGCTCAAAGGAGTATTTTTTTGTATACACACGATTTTTGCCATTTTAAGAACCGGATTGATATTAAAAAACAATTCCCATGGTCCAATTCGAGCACTGACTTAAATATTTGAAAATGAAATTAATGAATCATTTATTTTTTAGGCACTGTCACAAATATTCCAGCTGGTATGGTAACCGACCAATTCGGAATGATCGGCCTATTGACATTCATTCGAGCGGCTGATACCGAACCTGCCTTGGTTTCGCTGGCGTTGGGAAGTGATCTTACAACATTGGGTCTGAATTTGAATTCTCCGGAGAATTTATATCCTAATTTTGGTGGACCATTTTCTGAAGTTGCTTGCCGACCCCAAGACATAGGTAAAACTAGAAAGACATCTGCGTTTCTGCAGAGTAAAATCATTTTTTAATGTTAAAAAATGAATTTTCAATTATTGCAATAATTTAATTTTAGTTTTGTTGACAGATTTTCATGTGCCAGCTGAATACCTGACAAATGTTGCTATTCGTGAGAAGGTAAACGAAGATTATTCTGATTATTATATTTAGAGGTTTTAGTTTTTAAAAATAGTAAGTGTCATTTACATTATTAAGGGCAGTAGTTAAACCCGTGATTTACCATTTTGTTTACTATCATTTTGATTAAAGTTTGATACCGTTGTCTTTTTACAATTTTCTGTTATTTATGTTTATTTTTGAAGGTTTTTACAAAATATTTTTTTTTTTAAGTTATTTTGTACCTTCTGCAAAACATTCGAATTTTTGGCATTTTCTTACTTTTTGAAAAGGTTTGCCTGATGACATGAAGAATGATAGATTGAGCATGTGGTTTAATGAATACTCAAATTCAAAAATTAATTTTTTAAGAGACATCACTATACTCTATCATTTCGTGCGAGAAACTCCCATTGGTTGATAACTTATATTCTACTGAAAGTATATATTGTGGTATCTTATTTTAATCCTCTAGTTGAGCTGAGTCGAAAAATCATTGTTTTTTAGCCCAAAAATGTGCATGCCATTGTTAACAAATGAAAATGCTTGTAAAATATTTTTAAAAAATTCTTTACATTTCGGTTTTTGTATTGTTGCGTACATTTTTTGGCTACGAAACAATGATTTTTCGACTCGGCTCGACCAGAGGATTAAAATAAGATACCACAATATATACTTTCAGTAAAATATAGGTCATTAACCAATGGGAGTTTCGCGCACGAAATAATAAATAGAGTATAGGTGCATTCAATTACTTATCCGATTTCAATAATCGAATTTTGCCGATTATGAAAATAGTTTCTGATTGCTCTGAACATGTGCAGTGTACTAATTCTGATCGTATTCCGTGATCTTGAACACATTCCTAAAGCATCGTCACCACGAGGCAAGATGTTGGAATGCGAAATTGACTATCAGCCGTCGAAAGCACCTTTTTTTATCAAGATTTCAGTAATCCGATTTCAGCAAATCAGATTTCAACAATATGACGCGAAATGAGTCTACATCGCCGGTCACGGAAAACGGGGAAATCGGAGTGATTGAATGCACCTATTGAACACTTTCTTGGGAATTCAATTAGAAATTTATGAAAAGTGCATGAAATTAGCTAAGGTTTATGAAAAGGTTGCCAAAACAAGAAACTGTTGGCGGAATTGTGGCTTCTGCAATTGCACCCTAACTTGTAATAAGTTAGTTAAGATGAACGCCAATCTCCATCCAAAATAATGCATTACTTTAAAGAAAGTTTTGCAAATCTTTACTGCTTTTATGTTTATTTTTCACTGAATATTGGTACAAATTTTAGCAGGGAAAAAAACACACAAACTCCTAAGGAAGTAATAATGGGATCCAAGGGAATGGTACTGAAGTGTCATTATCTCTTGATCATCTACTAAGTCTGGGGCCATCTTTGATATTTATTGAACTTACTTAACTATTTTTATAATTCTTTTTTTATTTGCTTTCTAGTTAGCACCAATAAAATTATCACGATATGGAGAGGACTTATTGTTTTATATGTTTTACACAAATGGGAATGACGTTCTCCAATTAGCAGTAGCCGCTGAACTGTAAGTTATTTTCTGAATTCTGTTTGAATGTTTGAATGTTTGAAGTAGGATACTGTAACTGAACGAGGATCGGTATAAATGAGCGGTTCAAAATTACCCTCTTTTCAGGGTAAACTTCTACAAAAGGCGGAAGCGGAATGGAGGAATGGCGGAAAGCTACAAAAAAGGCTGTATTACACCTTTAAACCTAACCATGTCAGGTTAGGTTAGCTTAGCCTTCATACGGCCATGCTGGGCCAATTTTTACCCGGCTTTGCTGGTTGGTGGTTAAAGGTGAAATGAGGCATTTTTGTAGTTTTCCACTCATTCTGCTTCGGCCTTTTGTAAAAACCACCTCTTTTCAATTTACAATTCAATACTTGGTATAATGTAACTTTTTCCTGAAATTTTTTTTTTTTTTTAATTTTAATTTTTAGCTACAGCCGAGATTGGAGATTCCACAAAGAAGAACGTGTGTGGATCACAAAGCCACCAGGGATGGTGGCCTTAGAAAAGAACTCAACGTACGAAAGAGGCACATACTACTTTTTTGATGCGCAGAATTGGCGTAAAGTAGCGAAAGAATTTCATTTGGATTACGATAAGTTGGAAGAACGTCCTCATTTGCCGCAATCATTATACCACAGTATTGGTCAACCATTATCGACGTAAGATGGTGCTTTTAAGCACGTTAAACAATAGTTAAACCTTAGTTTGTAAAAATAATTAATTTTTTATACCAAAGCCCAACAGCAAAAAAAATGTGTGCATACTTGGCAACAAGTATGCACACGATCATTAACTCATTGCATTTTTTGTTGGACAAATAAATATGAAAATGAAATATCATTAAATGTATACAATATATTTTAAACGTTTTTTGAAATAGTACTTCTAACTGAAATTTTGGTCATGAGCTGCATTTTTTTTTTCATGGAATAAAACATTTGTAGAAACTGGCTGACTGTTTTGATTTAACAATGACGCGTGCTGAGAATACCCCAATTCAAAATTGTGATACAGGATTAGAATGACATTTTGTTTAATTATTCCCAATATACATATTTTAAATGTTGAAGAACATAAATTATCACATCCTATTCATTCGTTCCATACATTTGACCGCATCTTTTAATTTACTGACTAAATCCTAAACAAAAATTATCAATCAATAGTAAAAATAATTAAATAAATATGCATTGTTTTACTTGCAACTGCTCAGGATTGCAAGAAAATGTTACATCTTCAGTTTCTTCCTGTCCATATTTCTACAAAATGGATGAAATATGTTAAATAAACATTCGAACTAAATTTTATTTATTTTACCTCTGTCTTCAAAGATATAAGGCATGATGATTCATCTATTCGTTCCACAATATTGCTCTAATAAATATACATAAGTCAAATGATCAATTGAATTTCGAATTAAAGGGTTTACGACATCAAAATTTTTAAGGGTTTTAAAGCATGATTGATCCAATGGACAAGTAAAAAAAATTGATGTTGTAAACCCTTTAATGTCCAAATACAGTGTCACAACCTTGATGCAGTATTCTAATCGCCAAGCTGCATCGACAATGTGCGGCAAAGTGTGTGAAATGCTGGGGAAAAAAGAATGAATTACTTAGTTGACCGAATTACAAGTCAATTCATTTTTTTTACTCGCATGTACAAACCTGCTTAACTGAACACGAATTTTACTTTTATAGCGCTAGAAAATAATTTTAATCTTATGAAAATCAACACTGGTATACTGTAATCGGATTAGATTACTTTAAATCGACTAATAAACGTTGCACATCGCTCCGTACTCAATTTATCATCTAAAATAGAACTGGAAAAAGAAATAAAATTAATTAAAAACAAAACTATAAATAAAATAATATTTTCATGATAGTATAGGTACTTTAAAGTTGTCGGATCCAAGTCAAGTTTTGCAGCTTCGAGTGTAACTGTAAGTAATGCAGCATAAGATTGTTTCAGTACAGCCACATCTGTTGAATGTGTTTTACTCAGAACTAAATAATGATAAATACACAGAAACAAGATAAGCAAAAATTGAAAAAAAATTAAAAATTTAATTTGATGAGTCAGTGAACCTGTTATGTCCTTTTGATCATTAATTTTGAGTAAATTAAAAAACACACTGTCGGTCAACTGTAAGAAACATGGCTCGGATATTCGAGATGAATCTCCAACAAGCTGCAATCCACCGATCACTCGTTTCGACAGCTCCATTTCTCGTTGAGCTAAAAATTCCCATCAGATGGCAGACAAATCACACTCTTTTACTCTGTTGAGATCAAGGTTGCAAAATCGTCCTTGCCTGCTTAAGATGTGCGCTCAGGCGCCCACTTAATCCGCATGTGTTGTGAGGTTTTGTTGTAGGAAAATCGAAGATCAAGATGGCATGTTCTGGAAATGCGGAATTGGAAGATATTGAGGATTTGCGCGGTGAATTTATAATTCATGCTAATCAGCCAGGTTCAAATGGGGTCATTCGGCATGTTAAACGATCAAAAATGAGTAAATGTTTGCCCGAAGCAGACAGTTTCATCCCAGGCACTCAAAGAGTATATGTAAAGACATGGGGATGCTCGCATAATAACTCGGACAGCGAATACATGGCCGGACAGCTGGCGGCTAATGGTTATACTATTATAGGCGAGTATTTTTAATGAAATAAAATTAAAAGAAACAAAGTAAATAAATAAAATTAAATTGTACTGTGTTGAAATATATTTTTTTGCAGATGATAAAAAGGAAGCGGATTTGTGGTTGCTCAACAGTTGCACGGTTAAAAACCCAGCGGAAGATCATTTGAAGAACGAAATAAATTTGGCAAAAAAACTGCAGAAAAGTGTCGTGATTGCGGGCTGCGTGTCTCAAGCCGCCCCCAATTCGCAGTTTTTGTACGGATTGAGTATTGTCGGTGTTCAACAGATCGATAGAGTTGTCGAAGTGGTCGAAGAAACGTTGAAAGGGAATTCCGTTCGTTTGTTATCGCAGAAGAAGGAAAACGGAAAGAAATGTGGTGGAGCCTCGCTTTTGCTACCTAAAATTCGAAAAAATCCTTTAATCGAAATTATACCCATAAATACTGGGTAAAAAAGTATACTATTCTGACTACTGCATAAACAAACTCAATTTTCTACTAAAAAAAAAAGAGCCATAATCTGACTTTACTGAATCTGATCTTCGACTGCGGTGTGATGAATCGAATGTTTGTTTGTGCAGCTTCCAATTGTATTATTTTTTTAAAATTTAGATTTGTTTTTATTGTTTTTTTCTTCTTTTTTTTGTCTTTCTCAGGTGTTTAAACCAATGTACCTACTGCAAAACGAAGCACGCGAGGGGCAATTTGGGTAGTTACAGCATCCAAGAAATTGTTGAAAGAGCTCAGCAAGCATTTTCTGGTTGCTTTAAATATACAGCCAATCGGAATTTGATTTGTAAAATTATCTCTTTTTGGTTTATTTTATTGGTTTTCTAGAAGGCGTTGTTGAAATTTGGTTGACGTCCGAAGATACGGGAGCATATGGCCGCGATATAGGAGTAACGCTCCCCGATTTGTTGTGGCAGTTGGTCAAAGTTATTCCTGTGGGATGCATGTTGCGACTTGGAATGACAAATCCGCCATATATTTTAGATCATTTAGAGGTTTTTATAATTTCTTGTATATTATTATTATTATTATTTTTTTTTTTAAATGATTTTTAAATTTCTTTTTTTTTATTATAGGAAATGTCTAAGATATTTGCTCTGCCATGTGTTTATGGATTTCTCCACGTGCCCGTTCAGTCTGGAAGCGATCAAGTTCTCTCCGATATGAAGAGAGAATATTTTGTATCGGACTTTGAAAAAGTTGTCGACTTTTTGAAAGAAAAGTGAACTACTAAATATTCAACGCTTTTTTTTATACATTTATTTCTATTTTTCAATAATAGAGTTCCGGGAATTACCATCGCCACTGATATAATTTGTGGATTTCCAACCGAGACAGAAGAAGTAACGAAGTTAATTTTTAAAAAAGGGTTTATACATCAAATTTTATATGGCTCTATTGGAACAAGCATGTTTTAATAGCATTAAATAATTTTTCCAGACACATTTTGAAAAATAATTTCTGAAGTTGTGAAAATGAGCAGACAACAATAAATAAAATTGACAAAAATTTGATGTCGTAAACCCTTTAACCATTTACAATTTCTAATAAGTAACTTTTTTTTAAAAAGGATTTTGAAGGAACTGTGCAACTAATTGAAAAATATAAATTTCCGAGTTTGTTTATTAACCAGTTCTATCCACGACCTAACACACCCGCTGCGAAAATGCCGCGTATTGCGACACAAATTGTTTGTATTAAAGAAATTTGTTTAAATATTCCAGGGTAATTGTATTATTTTTATTTTCTCTAGGTTAAACAAAGAACAAAAAGACTTTCTCGCATTTTTGAACACGTTTTACCTTACACTGATCGTCTTGGTTCTATTCAGCACGTTCTCATTACCGAAGTTGCTCACGATAAGAAACATTACGTGGGTCACAACAAGTATTACGAACAGGTGACATTTTGATAAATTTTGTTGTCCATGTCCTGGCGGATAACAGAATTACCATATGTAAATTAATTATTTAGATTCTTCTTCGAAAAGAAGATGATCTTCTTGGGAAAATGTGCGATGTAGAAATTACATTTACTGGAAAACATTACATGATGGGCACTAGATTAAAAAGAAGCAAACCTTCCAAACCATGCTCTTTGAAAGCATTAAAGTTTGCCGGAAGCTCTGCTGGTGATTTCGTTTTTTACGCATTAGTCGTAGGGATTATAATACTTGTAGTTGCAAGGTTTGCGCACATTATGTTCCATTTGTTTACTCAGCTTGAAATAATTTAGAATAAAGTTCAGTTCATCCTATGCAACTATGCTATTAATTTATTATACGTTTATGAACTATTGGTTGGATAGAATACAGAGAGAGAGAGAGAAAATTAGGTTTATAGACGCAAGCGACGACTCTAGACCATGCACGTCTTAATCTTAAATCTGACAAAAGTGAATCTGACATGTGAAATCTGTCAAGATGAAACTGACATACTAAATCCAACAAAACAAAACTGACATACTAAGGATCATTCCTTTCTGTACCATACCATATAAACAATAATTTCCAAGAAATAAATGATTACAGATAATAGTATCCCATTAACAAATATTAGTACAGGTCCAATAACTCTTCCGAATGAAACAGGGTGAAATGATTCATCAGTAAAAGCACATGGTTCCCACTTATCCAGGTATCGATTATTTAGAATTGAGAAAATCCCAATTTCTTTTAACTGAAGAAGTCTGTCAAAACCAAAAAACAATGTATTATAGTTGTCTATTTTTGGTGATACTATGAGAGAAAGAGTGTTGATAATGTTGTTGAGGGCTGAGGCTGTTCATTGTTGCCCAGCACGGTGACCCAACTAGCTGGGTTTTTGATTTGGGGCAAGTTAAGTGCACAGAAATATTGTTGTGTGAAAGAAGGATAGTTGTTGTGGTGCATTGTTAATTTACTTTATTATTTTGTTAAATATTTTTATTATTTCAAAGTCAGCTTAGCTGATGAGGTAGACCAAGTACCCTAACCAGATGGAACCTCAGTTTATGCTTGAGCCGTTTTAAGTGGGGGCGACTTATACATATAGTCAACCCCAAATTAAAACGGGTCAAGTATATAAAACTCGGATTTGACAAAAAAGACCAACAAGTCCAAAAATCCTTGACTTATACGCGAGTATTTACGGTATGTAGTATTCGTCCAAGGTTATATAACTCGGATTGGACCAAGAAGTCCAAAAATCCTCGACTTATACGCGAGTATATACGGAATATAGAGGAATAGTTAGAAAGCAGCTTACTTGTTATTAAAGTGCCGATAATGTGGGAAGTTTGGGGAGTAGGCAAAGCAACCTGTTTCTTCACCAAAGTCGAATGGAGCAAAAGAAAAGCTACAGTTTTTTTCTATAATTTTAGCAACATTCATGGCTGCTGTAAAAAAACCGGCCTTTGCATTATAAGCTACTTCAATGCCATGAGAAAAATTTTTGACAATTGAATGTGGTTGATTTTTTTGAATTAGTTGCCATCCAAGTTGCCAAGATTTTATAGTTGAAGACTGAAAAAGCAAATTTAAGTTTTTACCATTTGAGTATTTGACTGTATGCGACAAGGACGGATCGACCCAGGCCCACACTTAGAGACCCAGGGCCCCTAGGCACTTGACATTTGGGCCCCCACCATCTCGAAGCTATTTTGGAAATTTAGCAAATTAAATGCACTAGTACAGAACATATAATTTTTAATCGATTTTAATGACTTTAATAAACATCAGAATAATACAGTCTATGTTACTATAGTTACGTTATTCTAAAAAATTTATAGAATCATACGACGAACTTATGTAAAGATTTTGCCACTGGGGCCCCTAGGCCGGGGCCTTGTAGGCCTAGGCAGAAATCCGGCACTGGATCGACCAGTCAGACTTGCCACGATGGGCCACTAGGTGCGTTCATTGTTAAAATGTGACGCAATTCGGGTCTATTTCTGGTTTGGGAAATCGGTTTATCGACACGTGTCATTACGTGTAATAGAAAACATTTTAAGGGAAGCTCGATTCCATAGTATCGACCCCGAAAATGCACTATGTAAATCGTTTTAGTATTGAACGCTCCGATTGGCTCTGTGGGCCATTACAATTGGTCAGCTTTTCAAAACACTGAAATGTTTGAAAATTTGAGCAATCCCTCGGACCAAATCCGATCCGTCCCTGTATGTGATATATTTAATGCAGTTAACTGAGAAGGCTTCTTCTTCTTTGTAGCCTTTCATAATAATTGGAAAATATTGCTGTTTTTCAACCATCTCTTCAAATGATTGAAAAGGGACTTTAGGTATAACAACTGAGAAAACTGCAGTTAGTCGACTAATAAAAATCTGCAACAATATTAATGAAAAAAAACAAAAACTGGTAAAAATTATTTTTGAAGCAGTGCAATTGTGAAGCCTAAATTCACCTGAAAATATATAAAAAAAAATTTATGACTAAAAATTTAGTAAACTAGCTATAATAGTTACATTTTATAATGGTTACTGCTGTGAGCTTAGCACAAGTCATAAGTATTAGTGTTAAAGCCAAAACAAATAAAATGCTTTTCCACATCTCAATTTGAAATGGTTTCAAGAAAAACATGTAATTCCATTCCTCATATCTTAATCCTCTGTACAGTACTTTGATGGGCTTTTGGATGTAAGGCATAGAAAAGAGAACATATTTTCTTCGTTTTTCTGAATGGCCAATGCCAAAAGTGATGTCTGCCCTCTGAAACAACAAATGATATTTGGATATATAAGAGAAGTACCGTAATCTTCCATATTTAATTTAAAGGCACTTTTTCAACTAGCAGTTTCATAATTCCTGTCCAGCTTCCATTTATGAAACTTCCATACTGATTATCACTGGCAACAATGATTTCAATGCTATAAGAAAAATAATAGACATTTTGCGATTTCTTGTACGAGATTTACTGTAATCCCTCGGAAACAACGGCATGCCGGTAATTAAGCATCTGACCAGTTTTTGACAAGTAGACAACTGGTCAATGAAAAATCAAATAGACTAAATGCCGGGAAGTTCGAATTATCCGGCACCCTGGTCTGACTTGCCATTCTTTCCGAGGGAATACGGTATTTCATTAGGGAATGCCAAAATAACGCAGGTTTTTCTACGTCTTTCTTTTTCCAAGTGTTTTAAGTAATAGGGTACTGCCAGTGTACTTGGAGAACACTCATCAACAACAGGCAGGAGAACTGATAAAACTCTTTTTTGATACATTTTGGTGCTCAGAGACGAACCTAAGACTAATGCAATTTGAGGTCAGTGGTCTAAACACTTTAGGCCATCTCCTGCCCGGTTAGCTGTGCTATGTGATGTGATAATACAATGCAATACACTAGAAAGATACATAAATAATACTTCATATTTATTGTAAAAGACAAAGCGTTGATTATATCTGCAACATATCCATCTAATACTTCAATTTTGTCAAGTAAAGTTGTGCCAATAATTGGTGGACACTGAAACAAAAAGAATTAGATACTTATTTTATAATTCAATATATCTATCCATATTATAGTTTATGCTGTGCGGTCTGGACATAGGACGGGTCCTAGGAATAGGTCCGGTGTGCAGAGCATTACGCTCACACAATCCATTAACATGGATGGGGTCGGTGCGCAGAATTTGTCCGGACAATAAAGCTGTTTGGGTGGCGCCATGTCCGGACCGCACAGCATATACTGTAATAGTAACCTGGCAAAGTCCTATTCTTAGCTTTGATATATCTATGCTTTTAAGCTGCAATGGTAATTTTATTTGCCGCAACTCAATCCTCCATTGGTTGCGAATTTCTTTGTAATTGTAAGACTGTATTTTGTAATCCTGTTTTTTTTTTTAAAAAAAAAGCACAAAATAGAAAAATAATTTGTGATTTGTTTGCAGATCTCTGGAAGTGTTTAAGTCTTTAAGAGTTCACTCAATTGGAAAATCATATTTTTGCCTATGACTGTTAGTTGGTGGTTTTTGTGAATCCTATGTAGTTTAACAGGTGCATTACCAGGCTAATAGGAGATCTGTGATCCGACTTCTGGCCAAGGATTTGTAATTTGTATTATTGATAAAACGTAGTTCCGAATGTCACCTGACTGTTGGCAATGTTTACAGTATTTTTGCAACATTTCTGCAACTTTGCTAATGTGAAATGAATGTTGCTTCGAATGTTGCGTCATTGTTCGGAAAGTCACTTCTTTCAACGTTGTGGCAATGTTGCCAATAAAACAGTGCAGCAATGTTAGAAGAAGTATTATTTGAAACAATGTTGCAACATTCAAAGAAACGTTCATTTCACATTAGCAACGTTGCAGCAACATTTGGTGTTACCCGGGCGTACTTTTCCCGTTTTCAGTTTGTGACATTGGGTCATGGCCACGGTGCGGCGCTAACGGCCGCCTCAAACGGCAACAATACGTTGGGCATCATGGCGTCGCGCAGTGATGCCCAACTAATCGGGAAGATGTAAATCTGTTCGCGTACGCATACGCAACAAATTCTTTTCTCATTTAAATAAGAACTTTTATTTGAATAAATCACTTCTCAAATCTCAACCAACATACCGAGTCGATTTGGATCTCACATGGCCCAGTTGACAATCGAATAGATCAAGGAAATTTAGGAAAGAATACACTTTCACACAAGAATACACACACAAGAATTCACACAAGAATACACACACAAGAATTCACACAAGAATACACACACAAGAATACACACAGAATCTCAACCAACATACCGAGTCGATTTGGATCTCACACAGTTGTAAAATAAATACATTGATTATATACTTGCCCAAGTAGTTTTCGAAGTTTGCTCAGCAACTAGTAAATTGAAGTTGAATTTAACTGATTTTAAAGAATTAGTTTCCATCGAATTATTTGAAATTACAATAATCCATTTCACTCGGTCATAATTGTTCCATGACTTTTCAAACTTAAAATAGAGAATAATATTACAAACTATTCGAGTCTGCTAATATAATAATCAGTTCTTAGTAAAATTACCATGTTAAAAGTTTTGTCATTAAAATAGAAAAGAATGCACGTGTTTTGGACAAACTTCCAATCAAAAGAAGTCGAGTTGATAAAATTCCAAAAAAATAATTCTTTTGTCAGGTGTTGCAAAAATAAATCTGATAAGAGAGAGATAGAAAATTTAACGTTAGAGATAACAAGGTTCCTTATGTGATCATTCATTTGTGATTGGGAGGTGAGGTCTCATCACCTTTTCCAGGTAACATTAAATGTTGCTGCAACATTGCTGCAATGTTTGGAAATAACATTTGCAATGTTGCAACATTCAAAGAAACAGTGCAGCAACATTGCAAATGTTATTTCTAATCAAAAATCTAAGTTGATTGTTGATTAAATATTTGTTGCCAACATTGCAGTAACATTTGAAGTAACATTGGCAAAAATCTAAGTTGATTGTTGATCAAGTGTTTGTTGCCAACATTGTAGCAACATTTAAAGTAACATTGACAACAAGTGATTGTTGATCAAATGTCAACATTGCAGCAACATTTTAAGTAACATTGACATATATCAAAAATTCATGTTTGTTTCAAGGTTTATTGCCAACGTTGGCACAACACGGCTGCAGCAGTGACATCAAACGTGATACCGACATTAGAAAATGTCAATATTTATTTCACATTAGCAACGTAATGTACCGTAAACATTGCCAACATTCAGGTGACATTCGGAACATTCCAGCAACATTTGCGTGTTACTTAGGTTTCCATGGGGTTGGGAGGGAGATGTTTGACCATATCCTGGTGGGTCGCGGTTGCTCAGTGGGCTGCTACGATGGCTCAGTGGACCGGTGGGTCTCTCAGAATCATCAAAAATGTGGAGAATTTTATGCAAATCCCCTGAGGCTGAATTTCTCCAATTTTTTCTATTTTTACTTACCCATTGGAATATCCTCTGTAGATATAAGTACATTTGTACATTGTACTACACGATATACATCTTTGAAGAATGTAGAGACATAATAGTTTTTTTCGGTATTTAACATCTCCTCTGAACTGTGACTGTCTGCATTTTTAAAACCAGTTGATGAATAAAAATTGAGGAATATTGTGGCTATTAAGCCAAGCAACATGCCAAACATCTTCATGACTAAAATTCTATGATAAAAAAGCTTTTTATTTATTTGAAAACTATATACCGGTACTTCTTGACAGTTAAATATTTACAAAGTTTGTCACTGGCATATATTCTATTCAAATTTTATATTTACACGCATTAATAATACATATTGAATGCATTCAATAATTTGTTTGTCAAATGTATCAGAAGATTCAATCCAAACTTTATAGCACTTAACAGTTAACACATTTTCCATACTAAGTTTTGCAAAGTCACTATATTACCAAACAATCAAATACTTGTTGTGTGGATATGCAAATGTATGTTAATTGTACAAAGTGAGAAATTGCTATTATTGGTTTATTGGATTTTATAGTTGCAGTTCTATGAGTGTAAATGTACATTTTAAATTTCCTCAATGTCATCTTTCTTTTTTATTTTTTCCTCCCAATTGTCAGCTGTTTGTCAACTGTTTGTCAGTTATGTCAATTGCCTACTGTCATTATTTGTCAAAGACTCAAAGTGCTATTGACTGTTACAATTTGTTTCCATAGTTTTATTCTTTTTCTGGTTTTGTCTGGTTTTGTCTGGTTTTGTCTGGTTTTGTCTGGTTTTGTCTGGTTTTGTCTGGTTTTGTCTGGTTTTGTCTGGTTTTGTCTGGTTTTGTCTGGTTTTGTCTGGTTTTGTCTGGTTTTGTCTGGTTTTGTCTGGTTTTGTCTGGTTTTGTCTGGTTTTGTCTGGTTTTGTCTGGTTTTGTCTGGTTTTGTCTGGTTTTGTCTGGTTTTGTCTGGTTTTGTCTGGTTTTGTCTGGTTTTTTCTGGTTTTGTCTGATTTCGATTATTTTTTGTTATTATTATCATCAATAGAGGGCACCAGCATCTTAAGTTGGCCACTTCTTTTTTCTTAACTCTTATTTACTTGAGATTCAGTCTGATATACACTGAAGCCATGTTCCTTGTTTGTTAAAGGGATCTCTTTAACAAACAAGGAACATGACTTCAGTTTTTGAAATTGAAATTAGTTTTTCTAGATGGTTGGATTGCTTGGACTAAACGCTCCCAGTTCCAAACAGTTTTTCTTCGCTTGTTGTCATTGACTATCTGTAGTGCTTTTTTTACATATGGTAGTACAATCATTATGTTTGGCGTGCTTATTACACAAGCATTTGCTAGACCAGGTGTTTTACCGTATTTTCTCGGAAAGAACAGCATGCCGGATAGTAGTAAATCCGACCAAGGTGCGTAAAATTCGAATTTTCCGACAAGCCGGATAAAGTGAGTATTACGTTTTACAGCAGTGATTCGATTTTTACGGCATGCCCTAAAAATGACCAGATGTCAGATTTTCAAAATCTGGTCAAACTCGGTTTTTCCGCCATGCCGTTCTTTCCGAGGGAATACGGTAAAAATCCAATACATATAATTAGCTATGTATGTATGTCTGTGTGTAACGCTGTTCAAGGACGCTACATACAATGTGCAGCAAAAATCTTTGCAACACTGGAACAACACACCCGAACCTCATTGCAATAACTCGATCATTGTGTGGTGTAGTAGTTTGGGTAGTAGTAGGGTTTGGCTGTCACCAGGCAACAATGGCACACTGGCAAGACAAAACAATGTAAACTTCTAGATCAGTGATACTGACACAGGATGGTTCACAAGGGCAATTGACTAGACAACACCCGAACTTCAGACACGTGCGGTCCAATGATGTCTGTTTGAGCGCATATTTAAACCAGTTAAGGTTAGGTTAGCTCGTCGCGGGCATTAGTTTTCAGGTTTTCAGGGACCACTGATCGCATTTGATGGCGATTTTGACGGGTTACCGCTAGTAATAGTAGTAAATTTGAATTTGGCGGCAATCGGACGTTAGAAGCGCAATCTGGTGAGGAGTTTAGAATTTTCTCAATTGTCAAACCGCCACCAAGTGTTGCCATCTAGTAAGAAAATCTTAAAACATATATTTATTTTTTTTCAATTCTAGAGGTGTGTGAACTTGTACCTCAGGCACTCAAACTGATGCGTGTTGTTTCACCAAAAACATTTTATAAATAATTATAGAGTGTGTGGGAGAAATATTTGAAATTATGACAAATATTACTTAATTTATCAAAAATAATTACGCACGAATAGTGAAGGGCATCCAATGATATTCGGAATCGTACAGATAGAAAGGTATCGGGTATCGTAGGTGGATGTCAGTAAGCCGTTGCCCGTTGGAACCCCGTAGCATTACTATCAGCTTGCGACTATTGTTTAGGTAACAATTAGAATAACACACGTTTGTTATGTATAGAATAGACTTAAAAGCATGATATATATAACGACGATATCGTACGTGAATAAATGATACTATTTCGTGTATAAACGAGGCATGGTTTGATGAAATGTGTCGAGACCCTCAAAACACCAAAAATTTGAGCCATATGAGCGACCCTGGACCAAATTTCTATCTCCCTGAGAGGTACAAACACGAACACCATTTGGTTATTTATCGTCGCACGAGCACAACTAACAATACCTTTTATCATCTTTCATTTACAGCCAATACGACGTAAAGTTTATTGAGCACGAGTAATCCTGTTTTTTATGTCAAATCCAATAGGACTGACTCTTTACTCTTTTCTCGCTTTTCCCATTTCCCATTTCCCATTTCCCCACTTTTTTTATTATTCAGTTTTTTTTTTGTTTTTTTTTTATTTTTATTTTGATTTTTATTCTTCAAAATTCAAATCCCTCTGGTAGGGTTATGTTAACGCAATCTGGAATTAATCGCAATACAATTGACAGTTTAAATGTAATGAATGGAAAAATCCTTTGAGATTGCAATGAAATCCAAGTTAATTCCTTTGCCCATTTCGTTTTACGATTCTAGGAAACCGTCAAATTGTTCGATTGCTCCATTTGCCTCTTTCCTTTTTACGTCTGCGATGCGATCGCTTCGCCTCGCATCTCGCGTGTAGTGCCGGGCCGCTTGTATACGAGGAAACCGAAACTCCGAAAAATGAAAAAATTTAAAAATTTTAAAAAAATTAAACAAATTAAGAAAATTGTTAGTACCAACTAATATTATTGCATGCTCACACAATTATGGCCTTACAACTACGTTTCCTTCAGGCTTCTTTAAGGACATTTGGGATTTTGAAGCTTGAAAAGCTGCAATTACTCTTTATTTATGTGTTTGAGGAATCTGACGCTGCTGTCTGTTACGTGTGGAATGGATTTTTCATTTTTGGCAAAACAACTGCCTTTCAACTGCTTCACCTCGAATCCAACAGCCTGGGGTGACTCACCTTTCACCTCTGAACCACCGAGGCAATCACAGGAAAGAAGGGAGGGAAGGAAAGAAGGAATACAACAGCTCAAGTACAGGTTTGCTTGATCAGCAAACTTTTTCTTCTTTTTGTTTTTCTTCACATTCGACTGGACATGACTGACAACTCCAATCAATACCGTAGTGGAGTAGATACCGGTGACCAATTAAATTCTCATAACGCCAATTTAAGCGAAAACAAGTAAACAAATAATAAAATTAAAAGAGTTTACGACATCGCATTTTTTATTGCTCCATTGGATGACCCTGAAATAATTTTTCACAGATATTTGGAAAAATATTTTCGGGGTAAAACCCAATGTCGAAGTTGTGAAAACGACAAAACGAGACCAAATCGAGAATTTGCGCGATTGTTATCAGTTGTGACGTAAACCCTACACCGTATGTATTTAAAATGGGGGAATACCAACTGTGACGTCAGAAACAGCACCATTCTAGTAGTGGCCAACAATGTCCTTCATGATTTTTTTAAACGTGTTCTGGAAACTTGAAAAATAAATAAAAATCATTTCTCCCATTTTAAGAGATAGCGAACATTATTCGGTCATAAAATTTTTGATGTCGTAAACCTTTTAACTAATTCTTTGGCTATATCCTCCGATTGGCTCAGATTTAAGCGCCTGTTTCTAATATTCGCCAGGAACTTAGGGTTCCATATTTTAAGGTCTTACTTTGACTCTCCAATTATCGCCTGGGCTTGCCCTAATCCTACAAAATATTCCTCCTGGTGATTGAGACATTTTTTTCTTCTTTTTCGCAAGATTTTATTGCTGTAGAAATATTGTGTTGGGTGTTTCTCCCACTGACTCTCAATCAAATCTAAATGCCCTCCCATCAAGCTTTCTTTTCGTCCCCTTCCCCACCCCAATTCCACTCACATCTCCATATCAACAGCACGCGACTCGCTCTTTTGCGGTGTTGTAGTCCACTTGGGACCTCTATGGGCGAGACCGTGTACTACCAAAGCACCTGTTTTTACGACGTGCAACGATGCTTCTTTATAGTTCTACGTATCAGAAAAATACTCAGATTTTTTTTCCATCTTTTATTTTTTTTTTTTTTTTTTTTTTTATTTTTATTTT
>JH431846.1:450392-462791 GCA_000239455.1 Strigamia maritima | reverse complement strand
TTTTTTTATTATTATTATTAGTCAAGTGTGGCTGGCTTGCATTTTTATGATCCACCATTGCCATTTTATTCCAGCTCCATCGTATAAAATGGAATTAATCATATAAGCACTGTTTTATGGAGAGAGCCACTTTTTGCTTTTTTTATTATTATTAATTCGCCTATAATTAAATAAGAAAAATGTAAAATTTGTCTTTTCTTTTATTTTTAAAAAAAAAACAAAAAAAACTGCAATTTAAATTTTATTTCTTTGTTTTTGGGTCTGCAAAAAGCGAAGTTTTTTTTTTTTTTTTTTTTTTTTTTTTTTTTTGTTGTTTGAGAATAATTTAAGCTTGTTGACCAGCACTCACTGAGTCAAGTATAAATCTCGCATTGGATCTGCAACACAACCCTTTAACTCGAGTCTAAGTAAACAAAAGACAACGGTGTTTGATTTCTCCATGAATTTGGAAGAATAAATGACTGCGATGACAGTCGAGTGGAAATTGAAAGCAAACAAATGGCGATCAAGTGTCCTTGCGATCATAGATAACTCGTGTCCTCATCGCCATCTGCTGGTCGCTTCTATTTTTCTTTGTCAAAACCCACACAGCTAGCTTTTTTCTATACGACCTTAAATCTTTTCAAAACTTCCATTGTTCAATTTTTTTTTTTTTTTTTAAAGTTCAAGTTTTCACTTTAAAATCAATTACGAAAAACAATCGTATTACGTAATAATACATTTGTATATTAAAAAAAAAAAAAAAAATTAGAAAAATAATGTTAGCCACACTTGGAACTATTTGTAGCCCTTGGGAGACGTCGAAGACGGAAAAGCCCGAGTGAGTGGACCGAATATCCAACATTAAGGCCCCTTTACTCATCTTAAAAATTGACCAGCTGAAGCTTTTCCAATTTGAAAATTGAACTCGGGCATAAGTGGGTAGGCCATAACCTTGCGTTTACGAGTGGCTCCATCTCTGGACTGAGTTAATAAGTGATGAGTCCAACTGGCCACCAGTGATCGTCCATGTTTCCCCAGTCTAAGTGTGGGCGAGTTCCCCTTGATGGACTTTAGTGCAGCATGTGAAGCGATGCATTTTGTATGAGTTTACTACGAAGAATAGCCTCGTTGTGGATCAAAATAGAAAAGTTATGTACCCACTAAAATGCCAGTAATCATCTTTTGTAGCCATTTTGACTGCATAAAATGCCCTAATCTTGATTTAATGCGCACAATTTTGTTGCTCAAAAAAATAAATAATAATAATAACACACTTATATTTTTCAAATTCAATTTTTCCTGTTTTGCTGCCGTTTAAATGAATGTTCCGGTGAACAACAGATGGCAGATGTATTTCCTGTATTTTCCTCTATACACAGTGACGTATAACGGGTGCAAGGATGCGGGTCCTGCGATGCGCAGGATGTTTCAGGATGAAGACCCGATTAAAGAGACAGCCTATTTAGACAGTTTGAATAAAATAAAAATTAGTTTTTCAATTTTTTCATTACTATTTCCATATTACCGATTGATACAGATATAGTGGAATTTGTCCAAGAGTTCGTGAATAAGGAAACGCAGGTTGAAACCAGAATGTAAAATGTAGATTTTTATTTTTTACTGACGCTGTCTGTTTACTTTTATTTTCTAACCGTGAATTCAAATTGTTCTACCTCTTTCAAAATGTTGTAAAGATAAATAATAATACTATTAACTGTCTTTTTTCGGAACAGGCGGGTCTGACCATTTTTTGACAAGTAGACAACTAAACTCTGTTTCCAAAACATTGCGAGAAACTCCCATTGGTTGGAGCCTGTTTGCTTGCACATTAATCCAAAAAACCACCAAAAACTACCATATACGGTCATTTTTATGTTCGTTTATGTTCGTTTATGTTCGTTTATGTTCGTTTATGTTCGTTTATGTTCGTTTATGTTCGTTTATGTTCGTTTATGTTCGTTTATGTTCGTTTATGTTCGTTTATGTTCGTTTATGTTCGTTTATGTTCGTTTATGTTCGTTTATGTTCGTTTATGTTCGTTTATGTTCGTTTATGTTCGTTTATGCCCTTTTATGGTCATTTTTCAAATTATTTTTTTAAGTGCATTAAAAAATTGCTGGGAAAAGGCTCTAACCAATGGGAGTTTCTTGCAATGTTTTGGAAACAGTTTAGTCATTTTTCCAGCATCTGTAAAATTCGAATCAGTGGCGTAAAACGTAATACTCACTATTATCCGGCATGTCGTTGTTTCCGAGGGAATACGGGTATGTACAGACACGTCAATATCCCAATCGTTCGCATTGCTTTCGATAATCGAACATCTCAATGATATATAATAGTACTCTGTTTAGTTTTCTTGATAGATCACTCTTTTCTTGAATCTGGGTCTCATATATGACATCAGTGTCGGAGATTAAGTTCTCTTTTACTTTCTTTCTCTAAACTACATAATTTGATTTTTTTTAAATTTTTATATATTTTTATATATAAATTATGGAGTTTATGGTTTGAAATTTGAAAATTAAATATTTTCTCCAGAGGATGAGAATAATTGATAGGAGTTGTACAGAGCGCAGTAACATAAAATCGGTTTATCACGTGACAACTTCTGGGAACCTATTAAACTGTATTTCAGCTGAAGTCATTCTAAAAATAAGATGAGCAATGCTAATGAATTTAAGAACATGTGTTCGCGAGCCATAATCAGCACCGATAAAAGTATTGTATAAAAATTTTTTATTTCATCTCCTCATATGAAAATAAAAAAAAATAAAAAAAAAAATTTTGAACACATATAAGCAAATCAATTTGGTGCAAAAACCGGAAATATTGTCCACTTAACATAAAACTCGAAAGTCGAATTTTATATTACTTTCGGAAATAAGACATAAAATACTTTTATTTTATTTAATTTTTTTTTTTTTTTTTTTTTTTTAACTTTACAGTTTCTCCCACTTTCAGTTTCAGTGTCAAGTTTTTCCACTTGACACGGCTGTTAATCAATGAAAAGGGGGCGGAAAGAGAACTTGTTGCTCTAAAACTTAGAGAAAAAAGAAAAAATTTTACCTTTCAAAAACTTCCAGCCATTAATTAACATACAAACACTTATCTACTGATATGGTAATTGAGAAAAAAATTTTTTTTGACAAACTGATAGGTACCATATTATGTAGAAATGTAAATTTTTCTGAGTTGACCTTCCGCTCAGGTTGTGATGGGAGTCAAAGTCCAAAAAGAGAAATTTCTCGCACTAGGCTCCTTAATCATGTTTTAAGTCATAATTCAGTCCTAGAACTTTTAATCAATATTTGCAACGTTCAGGAAACATTTGGCGAACATTCTGGACTGCCCTTACCCCGCGCTCCATTAGAAAACTGCGTTATTTTGGTGAGCCGCGCAAGTGAAGTGTGTGGTTTTTGCGGAGATGTGTTTTTACTTGTGTCGTTGCGTTGTTGATCCGACCGCTTTGACGGCCGGTTTACTTGGCGTCCTCGGCAGTTGTGCTGCTTTTGTGACGATAGAAAGTTTTCATTAAATGAAATAAATCATTCGGTAAAGAACAACAGTTTTTAAATTTAATTCAAGGATGTTTGCTATATGTTTTGGGCGTAAATACGCCATCATAAATCAATAGCGCTTCAATAGCGTGACAATTTGCCATAAACAAAAACGAAGCTTCGATTGGAATGTACACAACTCGCTTCGCAATAGCTCGGTACCTGCAGCGTATGGTTGTATAGAATGGCCAGGGAAGGGAAAAACACATAACACCACGGGCGAACCGGACTGGAGAAAGAAAGTTGGTCACGGGCGCCTCCCCTGACGCCTGACCAGTCCTGTCAGTGCGCATCATCTCGATTTAGTGATGGATAGACAGATGAGAGAAGAAAAAGAGAAAAAGAGAGAAGGAGAGAGCTTCCCTCTGACGGCAACGAAAGGAAGCAAAAGTATAACGAGTAAAAACCTAAAATTATAGACTAATACTTCTCACTTGAGATGCTCTAATCGCGAACCCTCTAATTACCGGATCACTCCTGACCAAGGCCCGCAGTCATGGTCTTGCTCATCTATACTATCACGTGATGGTTTCTTCCTGTAGGCGACAGGTGGCTCTCGACAGAACCCCCGTTGTGCTTTATGAGCCCGAGGATGCTGTTTGTTTCAAACCGAACCGATCACATTGTTTGATTGAAATTTCAAATTGCATTTTTTTGCTTTTTTTGAATTTTTCAAGGTTATTTTTTTTTTTCTTCTATTTTGCAACAAAGGAACAAAAGAAATTTTTTTTTTTTAAGTAATGTTTCATTGGTTGAACATTGTTGAATCTTAAGATGTCTGAAGTGAAGTTTATTTTATAAAGTTTTTTGGATGCACTTGCACCAGCAAGGGTTGATATGTGAGATATAGGAGTGTCCACCTACTTTACCAAAGCAATGCATTATGTCACTGAAGATCCCTTAAATTACCCTTTGGCTATGAGAAAAGGAAAAAAGATAGAAAATGAGACCCCACATTTATTCCATACATAAAATAAAATGCCAGGATTGCTACCTAAATCAGCTCGAGGATTCGACACCTTGTAATTAAATGTTAGCGAAATTACAGGACAAGTTTATAGAAAAAGTGATCTGATAACAAAATAATCACAGGGCACAATTTATTTTTATAGTTTTTTATGGATGCTGTTTGGACAGTGGTAATGATTAAATTAAATTTTTACTTTTTTCTTTTGTTTAATTTTATTTATTTATTTATTTATTTTTTTTTTTTTATTTTTTAGATTTTACATAGAAATTGATGCAGGCGTTTTTTTTTTTTTTTTTAAATAAAAATTGAGAGGCAACGAGCACATGTTTCAAATTTGGTCGATCCCCTTTGGTGAATTTTAATTTATCGAACGTTTGTATCCGGTTTAGAAAATTCCAAAACGAACGGCAACAATTTATCTTGGCAAAATCTGTCTAACTGTTCGTGCCGATTGCGTGTTTAAGACATGCGAGAGAATGTTGCTTAACGACGCTAGTGAATAAACATTTGATAAAGTCTGGCCTACATCGTACATTGAAAAATGCCGTCTTACATTATCAAAGAATTGGTCAAAAAAACAAAAGTGACAGAAGAGAAAGAGGAGCAAAAAAGAAACAAAAGCCGAGGTTCCAGGAGAAAAGCAACAGTGATGTAGCAAGGGGGAGACCACGAGGAGGCTGAGCATGGAAGTTTTTTCTCTTACGTGTATGTATATCGTACGTAAGATACGATACCTGGTGGGTTCACAGACGGCATGCAGAAATCTACTTTGAATAACTGCCATTTATGACTGTAGCAATAGTTGTCACTTATCATTTATAAGAAGTGTGAGGTACATGTTTATGGGAACGACATTTATTTAAATTTTTCTTTTCTTTTATATATACAAGTACGGTATAAAAATGTGTTTTGAATTTTTTCTTCAATATTTGGCCGTGTGCACTAGAAGAAGATTTATCGGAATAATATTTGTGAAATATAATTTTCATTTCATGCGATGTCAAAAAGAAACTTGAAAATGCCAAACGTGAGCAATTTAAAATCGTAAAAAAAAATCGTTTAATGCATACTCTCTTTTTACCCCGCACTATTTTACACCGAAAGAACACGTAGAGGAGGGAGAGAGAAGAGAGGGAAAAAATCCAATAAACCAGCAAACTTCGATTGTGAATTCTTTGCAACATTGGCCCACATTTTAAGTTAGCACTTGCCATAGTTTACCACCAGCTGGCGCTGACAGCCATACATTCATGGAATGGCCGTTTTCAAGTCCTCATAAAATGGCCGTTCGTTCGGAAATTAGAGAAGAAATTTATTAGATTGCCGGTTCTGCCGATTTTAATGCTGATAGAGAGCCGGATAATGGCCACTATCAGACCGAGAGTAAACAAGAAACGAGTTGGGAAATTGGGTGAAGCCACCAAATCGATCACTTCCGGCGTAAAAGAGGTTGAAAAAGAGAGAGAGAGAGAGAATGTAGTTTAACGACGCTAGCAGCAACTGAAGAGAGACAGAAAGAAGGAGAAAATGGGGATTGGTCATATTTCTGAAAATTTTGAGCTATTGTAGCGGCCCACTGTGCCGTTGTACCTGGAAAAGGAGACTAAGAGAAAAAGAGAGAAGGAGAAAATAGGGATTGCGGGGTTGACCAAAATACACGTACTGTATTTTAAAAATAAATTTTGCTTGTTATTTGTATTTTGATCTCAATAGTATTTTGATGTTTTGGTCAACCCTGCGGAATTGGTGTTTCAAGGGGCCCAACAGACTTTGTTTGCCGAATTGAATATCCGACTGTTTGATCCATCTGAAAGTATGGATAGATAGTCGAGTGGTTAGTTAGTCTATGCATAAATTTTTTATGAAACTAGAAAATATATAATAAATAATCAAAAACTGAAAATTTATTTTCTATTTCCGAAGAAAAAAAAAATTCATATTTGTACAAAAAAAATTAATTCATAAAAATCAGAGCAGCTCCACGATACTAGAAATTTAGCAAAAAATTGTTTTTATTTTTTTATTTTATCTCTTGGAAACTTGAATTGAAACATCAAAGAAATTTTGCAGTAAATAGAATTAGTTGGCAAACGATCGAAAAGACGTTTTTGAATGACTATTTTGGAAAAAGAAGTGTTAATTGCTTAATTTTATTTTGAAGAACAAGACAAAATTAAGAGATAGCTTAATGCAATTAATTTAGAAAGAATGAGTAATAAAATATAAAAAAAAAAACACAAAAAAAAAAAGGATTTTAATTTTATAATTTTTTAACAGATTTGCCTTTAATTACTCAACAAAGAAATTAAATTTCCAAGCAAACAGCAAACTGAATCATTCAATTAAAATGAAGAAACAAATCCCCAGTGTAACCCTAGAACTATAAAATCAAATCAAATATCATTTTTATTTACGCGACTCAAAAATATCATAAATAAAAATCTTAATGAATTTTGTAAATTATTTTTTTTTGAATTTTTTTTTTTTTTGTTAAAAAAAAAAAATTATTTTTGCAACAAAAATTTCTTATCACAATTACACATGTGGGATAAAAAACACATGTCAGCTAAATGTAGAACAAAATCACTTAAGCTCGATTTTAACTTTTTATCTTAATGCACCATCTGTTCCTATGAGTGAAACAGTCAAAATACAAAAATCGTACCCTTTGCCATACTGGTACCACTAGATATCGTAACCATAATTAAAATATAGCATTAAAACTGTTAAAATTTTATTTTTATTTATTCGCTTCATTTCGAGTTACACAAAACAAGATTTGATGTTTCCCATATAAATGAGATTTACTAATCGGCCGCAAGAGGGCGACTTAAGTCCGGGCGTCACTCTACGGCGCGATATGAGCAGTGGTAAATCTGGATGAAAGGATCATTTATTGCGATGGTATTGTTGAATAAAACTCATTAACCATAAATATATGTTTTTATAAGGATTTTTTTAATACACAAAATGTCGAAGAGGGAGAAAAATGAAGAAAAATGAAAAAGAAATGATGAGGCCGCCGCGCCCGGCCAAACGAGATGAGGCCTAATGAAAAATCAGGTAATACTATTGTAGCAGAATATTATGAAAGTAAAAAAATCAAATATCAACTAATTCTATTTTTGTCATTAGGCAATTAGACGAAGAAATTTTTTTATTAGTGTTTATATTTTTTTCGGTTGCAAGAAGATTTAATTTGCGTAATGGTAAGTTTGTGTCCATTAAGACGTGTAGAACGTTATTGGTTGTTTCTTACGGTGTCATCTTTGATTTATAAACGGGTAAAGTGATGATGACACGTGATGCAAATTAGCAAATGTACAAATGGTGCTAATGGCTGACCATTATGCCTTAATGGGGTGGAAAATGAAGGTCGAATTTACCCATAAGTACAATTTACATTTTAAAATCGCATCCCTACATTTTTTTTAAAATTCATTTTTATTTATTAATATTATTATTATTATTGCTATAAATAATAAAAATAATAATAATAATAATAATAATAATAATAATAATTTTTTAAAAAGAAAAGAAATAAAAAATAAACAAAAAAATAAAAAAATTTTAAGGAATTTAATAATTTGAAATTTTTTTTCTCTATTAATTCCACAGATATTTCTGGCAGATGAAATACTCAAGTTCATGAGTTGCTTTTTTACTGTTCCACCATGAGATAAATAATGAACCCTCTCCAATTTCATTTTGAGGCCACTTTTGAGAGAAGAGCAGCTGTTGGTGTACCACTTAGAACAAGTCGTGCCATTGGCCAATTTGGAGGCGCACAAACAGGTGAGTGGCATTTTGATATAAACCGATGTCATTTTTCCCTTTTTTTTTTTTTTTTTTTTTCCTACCACTTTTCCAAAAGGAAAGAAAAGACCGGTCGATATATATTCTGCTTTTATTTGCGATAAAAGCCAATTGTGTAGATCTCGAGTTTTTATGTAAACAAAAAGCTGACAGATGCTTATATCAGACTATCGAGTACTTTACATTAGGACAGAGCTTCTAATCCTCCAGGTGCATTTTGTCAGCTGGGGAAAAGCACTGATTACTCATGGACCCCTCACTCGATCACACGATGAGTAACTGTGAATAGAGTATTTGGTTTCGAATTTCATTTGATTCGAGGGGACACGAGCACAGCCGAAACAGAAAGACAATAGAAATATAATCGAGCGTCGTTGAGATAGATAGAATTAAGTTTATAGACGCAAAGCGACAACTTAAGCCATACACGTCTATAATCTGACATACTGAAACTGCATTGTTGAGTAGAAAAAATTCTTTTCTTCTCTGTATATCGTTCCAGTTTTATATAATATGGACATCGCTATACAGAGCGTATATGTACTTGTATGGGTGGAATAAATTTCAACGTTAAGCAATCAATAACGTGACTCGCAATGCAGAAATCAAAGAAAACAGATGAGAAATTAATAAACTAAACAGCTCTTTAGGTTCTTGTCCGATTCTGTGTTTTGTGTGTATGTTTATTGAGTGCGGGCCAACGCAGGGATTCCTTATACTGATTATAGTGGCAAAATCAATTTGTAAATTTTTTTTTTTTTATTTAAAAAAAAAGATTGTTGGTTATTAGTGATTAATTGACACTATTTTACGAGCAGATTGATCTAAATTAAGTTTGCTTTAGTTTTGAAAAGTTAATGACAGTATTGGCGTTGTAAATAAAGCAAATGGAGTGAGAAAATAAAAGTGACACGTTAAATTGATTACTTATTTGAGCAAGTGCAACAACGACAAATAATAATCGTTCAAATTGAAATGGAGAAATTTAGAGCGACAGCATTGAATAATAAAACCTTGCGTTGTCACACTTGACCAAAGCGCCACCTGTGGGATTGAATCTGCGAATAAAGAATAAATTACTTACCGTGTATAGTATACGACTCGAGAGTTTTAATTGGAATTCGCATTGCCATTCGCGCGGTCTTTAACGTAGCTATACGACTTACTAGGACCTATAGCCATATAGGACTCTATACGATCGAGGGAGGTAAAAGGGAAAATTCCTGAGGAGAAATTCGTGCCTAGTTTTGGCATTGAGGCGTCGTCGTTTTCTTCTTCGACTTAATCTCAAACGGAAATCTAGCACTAGCGTGTAATAAAAGACTCGTTTAATTCCGACCTAAAGCGCCGTTATTGTTTTATGGCGGAGATAAAGCGGCAGTGTGAAGGGGAGACCAAATATGTTGTTATAATTTCCATTAAATGCCAAAGCCCCTCTATATCGAGCACCGAGAGTGTGAGAGAGAGAGAGAGAATGTCAGTTTCGATACCATCCATTTCACGATCACCATGACTAATCATTGCTTTAACGCTCGATCTAATGGAACGGAAACCATTTTCCCTATAACCTATCGATGTTCGGCTATGTGATGGTCACGAATAAGAAAAGAAAAGATAACTAAACCAAGAATGAAAGAATTTTACCATCTTATTAAGGTTACAAATAAATAAATAAATAAATAAATCAATCAATCACTCAATCAATCAATCAATCAATCAATAAAGTGCGTAATAATCAAGAAATCAGATGTTCAATTTATACGTAAGGGAAAAATTACCCCACAATGGCCGACAGTGTCGGTTAAAGTGAGGTCGAGCAGGGTGTTGTCGGATATTCCGAATTTTCCGACAGTGTCGGATAAAGCGAACAAAAAAACACAAAGGATTTTCACTTTTTTCCATATGTTGGAAAAAGTAAGATTTGAGCAGCAACTCAAATCTGCTCGACCTCACTTTATCCGACTTGTCGGCCATTACGGGGTAATACGGTTTATACCAAAAATTTAAAATGAGGTACAAAATTCTTGTCTCATAAATAGCCCTATAGTAAGCCTATATTTTTTTAACGATTTTTTTTCTTTAAGTGTAGGGCAAATTTGGGGTTAGTCAAAAATTTGTTTCCAATAGAGAGGATGGTCTTAAGTGCTTCTTTTTCTAACATGGGGGAGGGGGGGAGGCATTCAATGAGGTCGATTTACCTAACATTTAGTGCAAGAGCGGGGGTTTTGATTGTATTTGAGACTGATGTATTAGTGAGCTGTGCCATGTAGGAGGGTGGGTCTGAATTGGTAGATAGGAGTTTATAAGGTGCATTGAATGGATCATAGTTGATGATGTTGCAGAAATGCAACTAAAGGCCTCCTATTATCTTTATCAGACGTTTGTTTCCCACATTGGTATATGCAAAGCCGTGACTTTGGGGAGTTTTTTTTACATCTTTTACATACTTTTGGGACGAATCGATTATCGAAGTATTTTTGTAAGTTACATAACATCAGGTAGACTTAAGCTGGGTTCTCACTTGCGATTTTTCCACTTTATCGCGCGAATTCCGCGCGGAAAACTTTCGTCAAAATTGCGCCATTTTTAAAATTGAAAATTTTTCTAGGTTCCCACATGCAGCAAACCAAAAAAGGGCTGCATGTGAACCTAGAAAAATTTTCAATTTTAAAAATGGCGCAATTTTGACGAAAGTTTTCGCGCGATAAAGCGGAAAAATCGCAAGTGAGAACCCAGCTTAATGCTGGACGTAGACTTGCAGCAATTTTGCATCGCCTGGCGTTTTTGCTTCGCGATTCGCAACAGCAGACTAGGCGCGAATCGAGAAGCAATTGTTTGTTCTAATTATATAGTTATAACGTCATGTCAACAAATATTTTGGAACATTGTTCCAAAATATTGTTCCAAAATGATGTCATATAACTAAGCAATTAGAAGACGTGGTAAAATACTCCCATCTCATTGGATGCGATTTATGTCGCCAGGCTAAAAGTACACGATGGCTATATTTTGTTGGCAAAATTTCTATTTGTCTGCTGTATTGAAATTGTAAATATCGGCTTGTTTTCCATTTAAATTAGACTTGATATCGGTATTGGTCATTTGGTGATACCCATTACCGGTATCTATATTACATTGGGTATAAGTTTGATAGGAAAATTTTTTAAAAAAATTATTTTTTTTTTAAAAAATTTTGTTCTTGCAAACAAATGCTGGATTTTCACTTGCGGTAAAATTGTGCGATTTTATTGCGTTTTGCGGTTTTTTAAAACTAATTTTGCCACGAAATCGTGCTATTTTTAAAATTGAAATTTTTTTTACGTTTTTCTGTGTTTTTGCTGCATATGGGAACCTAGAAAAATTTTAAAATTTTAAAAATAGGGCAATTTTGAGGCAAAACGCAAAACGGAATCGCGCGATTTTTTGTGTGTGGGAACCTAGCCTGAGAACCCAGCTTTATGCTGGATTCTCACTTGCGGTAAAATCGCGCGATTTTATTGCGTTTTGCGGTTTTTTAAAACTTATTTTGCCTCAAAATATTTTTTAAATTTTCAATTTTTCTAGGTTCCCACATGCAGCAAAAACACAAAAAAAACCTAGAAAAATTTTCAATTTTAAAAATGGCGCAATTTTGACGAAAGTTTTCCGCGCGGAATCGTGCGATAAAGCGGACAAATCGCAAGTGAGAACCCAGCTTTATACGTGTCTCGCACGGCAGCCACACCACGTAAACAACCAAAAAATGTTTAATTGTTTATCGCTGAAAATCTCGTTTTAGACAGTTTTCAATGCGTCTAGTTGAACGTGGAAAGTGGTAAGGTATAAGACACGAGTTGTTGAAATATTTAAACTCAATTAGCGTTGTTGTGATTCCTTTAGACGGCACCTTTTTATTAAAAGCCATTTTGCATTATTTATAAAACGATATTTGTTTACTCATTTTCTCCTGTGTCTCTGTAGATTTGAATTGATTTTGCAACGTGAATAACAACTAGCTAGAAACTTTATTTGAATAATTTATACATTTGTGTCAGCCATCAAAATGTTGTTTGCATTAAAAAATATTTTTTTTTT
>JH431846.1:428424-441804 GCA_000239455.1 Strigamia maritima | reverse complement strand
AAAAAAATTATTTAATTCGTTATTCGACCAGCCACTAAATTCCATTCATCGGGATACAAATAGATGAAAACAGGACAAGACAATCAGACTATCCAAATTAGTTAGGTTTATTGAGAGTAAACACAAAAAGGAACGCGTACATAAATTATGGCTCGGGACATATTTCCGAATGTTCGACGTTTAAATTTTTTTTATTTTTTTTATTTTTTCACTAAATTTTGGTATAAAAATCTGATATAAAGCTGGGTTCTCACTTGCGATTTTTCCGCTTTATCGCGCGAATTCCGCGCGGAAAACTAACGTCAAAATTGCGCCATTTTCAAAATTGAAAATTTTTCTAACTTTTTCTGTGTTTTTTCTGCATGTGGGAACCTAGAAAAATTTTCAATTTTAAAAATAGCGCAATTTTGAAGCAAAATAAGTTTTAAAAAAAACCGCAAAACGCAATAAAATCGCGCGATTTTACCGCAAGTGAGAATCCATCATCATTTGGGATTTGAAGTATTTTTTTTGTATTCGGTGAGGGAAAAATGGAATTAAATATTGGAAATGTTAGGAAATTGACAAATGTTTGATTAAAATGTGGTTGAGTTTTCATTTAGCGATCAAATTTCCATCGTGTAAAAACAAACAACGGAGAGTGATTGCTTAATTCGTCGGGTGTGCACCACTCTTGATTAGAAATAAAGAATTTTTATTATATTCTTCCATCACAATCCCAGACTCGAAATGAGAATGCTTAATCTATTTATGGCCTGTTTGCAACAAAAAAAGAAGGGATAAATGAAAGGTTAAAGGAAAAAAAATGTAAGAAGAATAAGGGGAAAAAGAAATTGGAAATTTACACTTTACAATAAATTGCTTTTGTTAATATTGAGGATTGTCATAAAAAACCAGCCACCACATGCATCTGCTTAATTTGATATTTGATGAGAAAAACGAGGAAGGGAGAGGGAGGGATAATTTGCCATCCACCAACTCATTTTTTTCTCTGCTTCATTTCATAATGCAAACAAAGGTAATTTTTAGAAAATATAAAGATATACCCCAGTAAAAATTACTCTAAATTCATCAATATCATTTCATGTTCTGTAATTAGAATGCAGTTTGAGGGAGAGATAGAATGTGGTTTAACAGCATTGCAACAGCAAAACAAATTGTGCCAAAATGTCTCAAAAATGTCTCAAAAATGTCTCAAAAATGGCTCAAAAATGGCTCAAAAATGTCTCAAAAAAGGTTCAAAAATGGCTCAAAAATGGCTCAAACATGGCTCAAACATGGTTCAAAAATGTCTCAAATTTGGCCAAATTTTTTTAAAAATGCATTCAATTTGGCCGAAATTGTACAAATTCGAAACAAATTCAACCAAAAATTACATTCGTACAAATAAATAAAAAGAATAATTTTTTCTCCTAAGTTTTATAACTAAACATTTGAACTTAAAAGTATCCTAAGATTTAAAATTAATTATTTTATCAATAAGTTCCATTTAAAGCATACCTATCGAAAAAGAAAAAAAAATTATCATTGGCTTTACGATAAAAAAAAAAAAAAAAAAGAAAAAGAAAAATTGACTTTTCCAAAGTAAATTAATGACAAAAAAATGGAAATGCGAAACTGAAACAAAGTACCAATAAATTCCGATTTGCTTATTTGTATTGTAATAACGCTCGACATTTTTTATCCCGCTTCAAGTTTCTGAATTGTACATTTCTTTGAAATTACCAAACGTAAAAAAAAAAAACCAATTTTTGAATACTGCCATCTAGTGGCAATCAATTTTACAATACACTTCCATTATTCTAATAATAAAAAAAGAAGGCAAAGGATTAAAATTGCAACCCTCTCCCCAATCACGCGTCTGTAAACCGATGATAAAAATGTGAAAAATGAAACACACACACACACACACACCTAACTCCCCCCCGCCGCTTAACTTCACTGCGTGGCCTGCATGCACAAGGAAAAGTCCACCTCCTTTATCCATCCATAATTGGTGGCGCCACCCAGTGGATACACCTGGCAGCAGCTCGACCTTGTTGCCTATCCCCTGTGTGCCTTGGGAGGAGTTGTAGTTCAATTTCTCAAGTTTGTGGCATTAATTAAGAAATTAGGTGTGCAGTGCAGGCTAGCTGACCTCATGCAAAACTTTTGTTGATGAGACGTTTATGTAACTTGCCCTTTTGCATACTGCGCGCTCTGACTGCAAAGTGAAACTTAAATTCTTTTTTTTTAATATTTTTTTTTTTTCTAAAATTTTTCAAACGTGTTAAGGTTATCATTAATTTTGATTTCTGTCACATAATGTGTTCGGGGTCAGTGGTTACTATGGTTACACAGGCAACTCCATGCAGCGATGTTGCTGCAAAGAATTGTGCCAGTCATTCTTTAATATTTTGCTTATCAAAGTGTTTTCGTCTTGTGCGGTGAAATTAAAATTAAAATTGTCTGGTTTGACATGTAAATATTAATACAACTTCGAATAAAAAAAAGGAGCAGCGTATCTCGGAGTACTCCAGAGTATCCCAGAGCGAGATAGATAGATAGAATTGAGTTTACAGACGCAAGCGGCGACTTACGCCATACACATCATAAATCTGCTCAAAGCGAGAAATATATAGATAGAAAGTAAGTTTACCGATGCAAGCGGCTACCTAGACCATACACGTCTATATAAGTAAAAAAGTATTTGCGTACCAGAGCATGAGAAAGAGAGACTGTAGCAAACGGCTAGCAAAAGCAAACTTCGCTATTCGTAGTACAGCGAAACATCCCTCGGCAGACCTCTAGTGGAGTTAAAAAATGAATAGAGAATTCATTTTGTGAGTCACCACGAGGAGAGGAGAGGAGAGGAGAGGAGAGAGAGAGCTATTCCACTGCGAAACGGAGGGGGAGAAGTGAGGGGAAAATGTTGGTAGGAGGTTAAGTGATGTTTGAGACGCTAAGAATTGAATCGGGAGGAGAAAACGAGTGGAAAGCAATGTTAAAAGTGAGGAAAAACTGACCGTGTAGTGTGTGCTCGCTGTCATTGTATTCAAACCAGACCCGGGACGCTCTCTCATAGGCTGCGCGCGCACCTCCCGCCTCCTCTTCCGGGAAGGGGCCCACGAACCGCGCGTGAGGACCTGGAACGAGCATAATGAGAGGTTGTTTATAAGGGCGATTAGCCTGACACCGGGCACATGACAGCAAACGTGTTCTTGGTTCAACACACGTCTGAGTCGACTCATGGATCCGCGGAGTGGCGACACCCCATCCCCGCCGGTCCCCGCTGCCCAACAGCCGCCGCTGCCGCCGCCTCCGGCTCACCAGTCTCAGTCTCAGTCTCTGTCTCTGTCTCAGTCTCAGTCTCAGTCTCAGCCCGGGCCGCCGCCTTTGTCCGGTCCTTGCTCGAGTCCCTCGCCGATGGGTCCCGTCGGTGGATCTCCAGTGACTTCTCCCGTGTCGGTAGCCGCAGCCTCCCTGTTAGCCGCTAAGCCTCCTCCCGCACTCGTTCCGATGACGGACGGACTGAACTACAGCAGCCCGCCGCCGGCCGTGTCGGCCAACGATCCGATCGCCAACGAGTGCAAATTGATCGACTATCGGGGAGCAAAAGTGGCAGCGTTCGTCGTAGGAGGAGAAACCATGCTCTGTTTGCCCCAAGCGTTCGAACTGTTTCTCAAACACCTGGTCGGTGGTTTGCACACCGTGTACACCAAACTCAAGCGACTCGACATCACTCCGTTGGTGTGCAACGTGGAGCAAGTGAGAATCCTTCGAGGACTCGGCGCCATCCAACCCGGAGTCAACCGATGCAAGTTGCTCTCGTGTAAAGATTTCGACATCCTCTACAAGGACTGCACTACTGCCAGGTAGGTTCCCTTTTTCACACCTTTCCGATAAATCCATCTCCCATCTAATTTAATGCATCTTTCATACAAACGTGGTCAGGTGCGCTTTACCTTACCTCTTTATAGCTAACGGTATGTGATAAATAGGTAAAGGGGGGAGGAGGGCACTAATCAGCGGTGTCGAGGGGGGGGGAACTAAGAAGGGGGTCATTGAGAAGGGGGAGGTGGCTTTAGTGCACGCGACAAGTTGCAAGGGGAGTCCACCCCTGGTTTGAAAAGGCCAGTGTGTGGAGTGGACACGGAGTGACCTGTCCACCACGCAACAGGCCATTAAGGGCCATAATATTTAGTCCGGTTCGCGACCTCCCTCGTATATCTTAAGACCCCTACCCTTCTCCGGGAGAGAAGAAGACTATCTGCGATTATCAAGAAGTTTCTCTTGTTTGCGTTGGGCGCTTTAATTAGGTTTCGTTGTAAAAGCGGAGTCGCCATATGCGAGTCCCGGGCGGTGCCATCTGTTGTATCGCTTCATCTCTCGCTCTTTCTCTCTCTCTCTCTCTGTGAGTGTTTCTCGAAATGCAACAGGTGATGCGTTGGGTTGGGTTTGCCGCTTGTAAAAATTCTGTTTCTGCATCTCGGTTCTTGACAATTGAAACCGTTAAGAGTGCTGGGGGATTTCGGGTCTTTTCGAAGGTGTTGATGCGGCTGGACAAGGCCGTTCCATCGCGTATGTGTTTACGTTTCTTCTTGAGGGGGGATCTTTTCGCAAACCCCCACCTCGTGTACAAATACAATGGCTAACGATTGAATCATGACGAGGTGTTTCTTGTTTTTGGAGTCGTGGAACCCTGAACAGATGGTATGATACACGGCTTTCTGTGTATTCGATTTGACCGTTTGTTCGTTTGTTCGTTTGTTCGTTCGCAGGAATGAGAATGACGGCGTTTGTTTTTGGCGTGCGCGCTACGGTAAAAAATGTGTCATGCTGTCAACGATATGGGAAATTAGATATATATGAGTAAAGTAAAGTTAAATGAAACAATTATTTATTTTTATTTACTTATTTATTTATTTATTTATTTATTTATTTATTTATTTTCAAATTGTTAGTATTAGCGTAAACAGGTAGGGTTGTTCGGTTAACCCTTTTGCTCATAGCCGTGCGATGGTTTGCACCGTACTCGTGAGAAAATGGGCATCTGGTTTTAAACTTTTCTTTCACTCTACATATGGCAGAATGGTTCCTTTTAAGACGGTAGTCAAAGGGGTAAGCTCTAAGACAAAAGATTCCCCTCTCCTTATTCAATTCCTTTTCAACGTTGGTCACTTGCAAACGAGTTTTCCACCACAACTTTCAACTGAGAATGAAAAATATTTCATTAGCTTCCATCATTAATTTTATACATTAATTTTAGAAAATTTTATAAAGTTTACTAAAAAAAAAAAAAAAAAAAAATAAAATAAATAAAATAAATTAAATTAAATTAAATTGCATACAATAAGATATTTTTTTTTTTTTAAAGTAATGTATAAGGAAAGGTGAATTTTTGATGTGATGTATAGTCATAGTATGTTGTTTTGTTTCAAGCAAATTCCCCTCTCTCTGTGAAACCCCTTTTGCTCATCTTTTGTTCTCTTGTACCTTAACCCTTTCCCTTTCTGGTTTAGGAACAGGTCTCTAGATCAGGTGGCTGTTACAAGGAACCTTTAAGATTTGTTATAATAAAGAAAAGAAGGGAGAAAAGAGAGAGCGAGAAAAAGAAAAAGAAAAACATGCATTTCTACAAAGTTTGCATGAGGCTGAAATTCCCAGTGACCTTGATGCTCCAAGACCCCTAGACAAACCAGTTTTGCCAAACATGTGCAAAGTTAGGCGAAAAGTAATCTCAACCGATGGATTACACACAATTTGCATATCAACGGATGTCGTATAGCAATTAACTCCGATCGATATCGATTGGATAATAAGAAGTTTTTATTTCTCTGTAATATATTTTGCGCATCTTTTTATACATTTTTTTTCGTGACGATTATTTAATGTTGGATAATTGCCAATACCGTTGCTTAGTAAACACAAAAAAAACAAATAGAACGGCCAAATTAAGTTGTGTTGTAGCTCGAGTGATGTTAATTGTTTTTCAGGTGAATATTCCTTATTTTTTTTTTTTTTTTTTTTTTTTTTTTATTATTTTTGGTTTAACACGAAGATACACGAAGATACGGACTTTGGTCGTGTTCGAAACACGGGATGGTTAATGGGACGATTTGTCGGGCTATTGCGTCGTGCCTGTTTGGGTGGTCGGGTTGCAGCAATAGATGGCAGCGCTTGTCTTCTATATACTCGTTTCCTCCCCCGCAAGGCCGCACTAAACGTTAAGCGGAAATGTAAAAGTTTGCGGTTTATTCTAAAAAAAAAAAAAAAAAAAAAAATATGATCGAATGCAACAACACGGATCTTCGTGTTGTGGAATCGTAGTGCGAGACTAAATTCGGACGAGATGCTGGATACACTGTACTGTACATTGAAATATCTAATATTTAGATAGATTATTATAGATAGACTATTCTAAAAGTATAAAATTTAGAGAAAATAGAAAAAATTTTATAGTTTGATTTTGCGATTTCTAAAAATTAGTAACTTTTTTTGCGTTTGAATCTTACTTTTTTTATCGTAATTTTTTTTTTTTGTTTTTCGTGCTTCGATAGTAAAACCTGCAATTAGAGGCGGTTTAGCGCGCTCTGTAATTGCCCGATAGCATTTACATTGATATTTTGCAGTAATATTTCTCTAGATCGGGCCTGATCCCGGAACCGTCAAATTGCTATTGTTTTTACCCAATGAGGATTGAGTTTCTACGAAACGGCGGCCATTGTTGTACAGATGGTCAGTCAAGATTCGCATCCATCACTCGTGAAGGACAAGATAAATGACTTTCTATACTCCTATCAGCCAAAAGTAATTAAAAATAACTCGCAGACGTTTCACAGGTTTGGGGTGAAAAATTCAACAAAACTTAAAAAAAAAAAAATTTAATTTGATTTGGAAAATTTGAATTAATGAAATTAAAACAAATGAATAAATTAAAAAAAATTAAAATTAAAAAAATAAAATAATTTTTTTATTTCCAAGTTCTGTACAAGCAACAAAGCATTGCAATGACAGCATGGATGAGCGTATACAATTGACGCCTCATCATCATCACCTAGGGGTCTTGAATACAGTGAGTGGGGGGTGGGGGAAATAGCATCCATATGGCGTCTTGCGGATTGTGCCCCGAGGGGGAACGGATGGCATAAGGGGAGATGCTCCATGAATGGCGTCGGCGGAAGCAACTGTACTGTTTACATGGACAATAATCCGCGATTAGGATATTACGTCACGCGCACGTGCGCGTGTCTGCATGCGCAACAACTTTGCGCTGTATTGTGCGATGCAAATCCATTGTAATAGAAGCACCTATACAGTATACACCCACCCACGCACGTTGGACCTCCGTCTAGGCTTAGAGGTGCATTGGGCACACGACTCTTGTCTCCTCCTCCCCTCCTGGCTTTCGAATCCCCTCTTGTGTCTGATGGATGATTTGCTCGAACGTGATGCTCTTTGCAAAGAGGCTTTTTGATGCTAGACTGACCCATATTTGGGGGTTACTAGAGCGTATTGTAGGACCAGCAACGACAGCTGGTGGCCGCTATTGTTCGCACGGTGAAACCGTAAATTGGTTTGATTGACATTTTACAAACTGGAAAAAAAGAATGAAAAAAAATTCTTCTTTTGCTGCTTCAAATTGATTAAATCCACATCACATTTTCAATCTTTTTATTACAGCTGCAATTTTGTTTTTGTTCTAAACTCGATCTAACAATTTGTGCACTAAAATGAAAAGTGAACTTTTTTGCATTGTACCGAAAGTATATATTGTGGTATCTTATTTTAATCCTCTAGTCGAGCTGAGTCGAAAAATCATTGTTTCGTAGCCAAAACATGTGCGCAACAATACAAAAACCCAAATATAAATAATTTTTTAAAATATTTGACGAGCGTTTTCGTTCGTTAACAATGGCACGTAGATTTTTGGACTACGAAGCGATGATTTTTCGACTCGGCTTAACTAGAGAATTAAAATAAGATACCACAATATATACTTTCAGTACAATGCGTAGGTCATTAACCAACGGGAGTTTCGTGAATAAATTGTTTAATAGAGTATACAGGTGTAGAATTTCTGTTTCATATTTATTTGGATTTCTTATTCGGTTGTGGATGGGAAACGGGGTGTCAAATTGATGATAAGCTAACGTTCGCGCAAAACTCTCGGGGGTCTTATTAAGTCAGCTTAAAACGCAATTTATGAAGAAAGTTGTATTGAATAATTGAGCTGAACATTATTTTTCAACAAATTTAAATTTACTGCAACCAATAATAATTATTCTGTGGATGACCGAAAAGTATCTGTTGATTAAAAAAAAATATCGTTAGGTAATATTGTAATAACGATTGCTTAGTGAATCCGGGCGCATGCAGTCAGCACCGGATATTGGGGACTCTTATTGGAATCGAGCGTGATACTGGTCATAGTGTGAGCCTATCTTTTGTATAGATGAGGGTGATAATAGCGTCGTCCACACCTTGCCGGTTCCCTCCACTCGCTTGTTTGCCTCTCTTCAGTGTCGATTTGACAAAGATAGATGACCTGTCCGCCGTTGTGTGCATCCTTGCAAACTGGTCGAACATTGTAAATACCGCACGAAATCGGTTTGGCATGTTGATGTAAATCAGAGATCCCAACATTTTAACTATTTTTTTTTTTTTTTTTTTTTGATTTGTTGAATTAATTGCGCATCATTCGCCGCACCCTCTGCCGAGTGAGTGTCAAATTGAAGAAGTATGACAAAAATGAATGATAGAAAGAAATTTGGTTTTTATTGCGGTGCGCAATGGAAATGACATTTTGCCAAATGAATCGTCAAACATTGCAATCTTTTCATTTTTCCACGCGTCATTAACTGATCCAAAGACCATCTGCGTTCCGTGGGCGCGTGCGTGCGAAAGGGCAATTAATGTGCGCATGCGTAATGGATGGAGGAATTGAATGCGATCAAGTAGTAATAATAATAATAATAATAATAATAATAATAAAATGAAAAATTGTCCGCTATCTCTTGCGGTATAAAATCAGCAATCGGGAAAACGGAAGTTTCCCATTTCACGGCCATCGCGCGTCCAAGTGGTCGGTTACGCCATCTGCGCCGCTTCTTGACCGGGGAAACAACAAGAAGGCGTTTGGACTCACTTCCTTTAGTTTTTTAACCCCCACTTCCGCTCAATGGCGTCGCATGTTAATATAAGTCGGGTGAAGATGCATCGTGGCGTACTCACTCCATGCTCGAGACCCCTTTCTCATGGAAATGAGACACTCGAGGGCCTCTTTTGTACGTGGCTACCCCCCTCTCTCTTTACAACGAGCATCCAGCGGGGGAATATATATGTATGTATAAAAAATGGAGCGATATGAGCCCACCCTGATTGCAAGATTTGATATTTGCCGGCACCAGGTGGCTGCGACTACGAGAAAGCGAAAAAGCGAACTAACCTTAGGTTTAGTTAATGAAACAATTTGGCTTTATTTTCGTCTCGGCGGAGAATAGTTTGGTGGGCCTGTGTGTTTGAAAATAGAAAAACTATTTCTGGATCGACTATTTTAGAAAAGCCGCGAGACTTTCCAATCTTAGACGTCAAAGGGGGAAAAAAAGACGCACAAGTGGGTTAATACACATTTTCAATCGGTGGTTTGGATAATTGCCTTGTACGCTTCTAATCTTACGTTAGAAATATTTATTTAAAGATAAGCTAAAAAAAATTGAGCGTACCAATTACGCGGCTCGAGACTCGACTCATTGTTGAAACAACAAAATCTGGCCCTTTGTTTTCCCAAAATTTTAGAAATCAAATTTTTAAAATTTTTCCATTAGAAAATTTACAGATCTGAAGGATTAAGTTTATTCAGTAAAGGGAGGGTCACTGGGGTAGAGACAGACAGGTGTAGAGAGAGAGAATGTAGTTTACCGATAGACGCAAGCGGCTACCGTGGTCATACATAGAGCATATACGTTTAATTGAGAAAAGTGTGGTTTTATGGACAAGTTGTGTGCATTAAGAAAGGAAAAGAAAAGGAAGAAAGATGGGGGATTGAGTAGGAGAAAAGTTGGAAAGTGTAGATTTTTGGTGATTGTAGAGGATTACGAAGCAGCTGCTTGCTATTGATGGCTTAGAAGGGAGATTGGCCTAGGAATTGTGGTGTTGCACTTAAGACGCAAACGTCTTAGAAGGATCTTAACTGTGAAATGGAACAGAACAGGAAACCGGAAATAGCTGTGGATGTGCACTGACAATAGACAAACGGAAGGGAGCATTTTCTCTTATGATAAATAAACACGAAGCAGATCGGAGCAAACATGCAAGCACAAACAACATGGAAAAATGTTTGTCAAATCGCTCCCGCTCGCTCACTCGCGCGGAACTGGTAAAAGCACATTTCAAATTGTTCTTCTGAGCAAAGAACATGATGATGTACAATAGACATATCTAAAATTACTCACCTGCAACTGCGAAAAATGATCATTTTGAATAATGGAAACAAAAACTCTTCTGGGGCGTTCCGGGGAGTTTTCGGGACGGCGAATCAATCGAACGGATAAGGAAATTAAGAATTGGTCGTGCTGTTTTGAAAACAAGAGAAGATTTACGTAATGGTTGAGAGACTTTGTGCCGGGGATGGACTGTCCTTGCTAATTACTCCAAGCTGGATCCTAATTTAATTAGGCAAATTTATTGATATTTAATAGGAGCGAAAAGCTGACAAAGATTGAGCAAAATAACAGGAGGCTGGCATTTCCTTTTGCGTTGCCATAGCGACAGTTTATCGAACGAACGCACCACTGACCCACGACCTCTGACCCCTTCTCCCACGGTGAATTATTAATTAATTAGCAACATTAGTTTGTCAAGAAGATGAGTTACTATATACTATTCAATTATGGCGGCGTGCTCTTAAGTTTATCGAAACTTTGGTCCACCAACGACGACCCCGTTGACATTCTGACGCCGAAGCGCAGCATTATGTGCAACTGGGGGTTAATCTCGAGAAAGAGAACGAAGGGAACGTTTATACACATTCCAGACAGTCAGTTTTCAAAGAAGTTCCTTGTCAGTTGCAGACTTTTTTGTGTTTTTTCCCCCACAATCTAGTATGTACAATATATACTGACCATTGTCAATGGGGCTACCACCAGTTGTCTGATGGGGGAAATGCGACTGAGACTACTGTAATAAGTCTGGACGGGATCGGGACAAAGAAATGAAATAAAACGAAATAAAACGAAATGTTCTTTTCGTTGAAAAATTGAAGATAGATAGATAGAATTAAGTTTATAGTTGCAAACAGCGACTTAGGCCATACACGTCTTAAATCTGAAAAAAGTGAAGAAAAAGCCATTCTCTCTCCATCAATCAATCCATTTGATCACGATTCTCACTTTGTGTAAATTCATCGAATGTAAACTATTTGCACAATTTGGATTTCGAACGAACCGCGATAAATTTGTCGCCGTCAGCTATAAATCTGTCACTCGTTTAGCCAGATAAGAAGTGGTTGATTCGATAATTGCAATCTTATTGGCAAGTGCGAATATACATTCGTTCGTTTTGGTCCGGAGGGAGGGAGGGAGAATGACCGTGACTTAGCATCCGACTGCCATTCTGCGGTAACACGAGTCTTGTGACACTGACAGGTGTTCGCAATTTTAATTGCATTTCATTTCATAAAGCAAAATGAGAAGCCGGACAGCCTAATGGGAGAGAAGAGAAGAGAAGAGAAGGGGAGCCCGAAAGAGAGAGAGAGAGAGAGAGAGAGAGAGAGAGAGAAGCGAGTTTTCTACAATGGTCTAATCCACATTGACACACAGATGGAGGGGAGGACGAATCCTAATGATACACAGAAGCTGATACATTGACAAGAACTTTGTGTCGCGTATGATGAATGATTTCAATATGAATTGGACACAGATTTCTCTTTCGAGAGAGGGTGGCCTGGACAACCATTGTTTGCGGCGTGGGACGAACAACCTGGAGCGCATATTACTCCATAAGCCAATAGGCAACTCATGCGTATTTGTTATGCTCACACATGAATAAATTGTAATTTACAAAGAAGTTTTAATATTTTTTGTAAATTACAATTTATTTGATATTCGGCCATTTCATTATTCGGCGAAAATTCGGTATTTGGTGAATTTACTATTCGGTGAAAATTCGGTATTCGGTGAATTTACTATTCGGTGAAAATTCGGTATTCGGTGAATTTACTATTCGGTGAAAATTCAGTATTCGGTGAAAATTCAGTATTCGGTGAATTTAGCATTCGGTGAAAATTCGGTATTCGGCGAATTTACTATCCAAACATTAAAATTTACGAGCAAATGGTATACCCGCGCACTAATTGAGCTTTTACGGTATATATAAATTAGAAAGAAATGCTCGTCACGTGATAATCCCTATAGGAGTTATTTGTGATTTGATTTTTCTTTTGTCGACTTCACCCCTTTGGTCACATCTTATATTGCATTCTTCCTCGGTATCGATTAATTTTTATCGATTTTCTTTTGGGGCGGTATCTAATTATGAAATTTGACACTAAAAAAAATTGTATAAAAAAGAATTGTAATTTTCGCTTGGAAACGAGCCAAGCGAGAGAAGGGGTTGAGCAGTCAGCGCTATGGGAGGAGGGAAGGGCAATAAGGGACATTGATGGTGTGTGAATTGTATTTGAGGGGGCGGATCACCAGAGGTAATTGCTTCCGTTAAAATATACTCTTGTATGGACTCATCTTCCAGCTGTTGTTTCCTTGGGGGGCAAGAGGGTCTTGGAATTCAAACGGGATGCGAATCGGTCAACAGTGACATTGCCACTGACCTTGTCGGTTACTATAAAAGGGAGAACTAACTCACCTATGGTGAGTTTTCAAACAATAAAAACGTTTAATCAATATTCGGAAACCTTACTTTTTTTGTCTTGGTGACCCCCGCGCATTAAATGAGCTTCAACGGTAACCTTCAAGAATAAATTGAAACGATTTACCGGCAAATTGACTTTTTTTTTCTTTCTTGAATGTGTGTGTGTCCCGGGGGATTGTGGGTAATTAGTTGTTTTGGTTGAGATGGCAATTCATTTTTTTTTCATCGTTTTTTTTTATGGTTCAAAATGATTTGTTTGCGATTTTTACACGTAAATCGAATGTTTTTGCGAGTGTTGAAAATAGAATTAGAAAAAAGTGGAAAATTGAGCAAAGGCAAGTTTGCCGCCACCCTATCTCGTCTCTCTTCTTTTTCTGTTTAAATTGCATTGTGTTAATGAAAACCGAGTATGAAAACAGCAAAAAGCTTTTATTTTCTTGCTCATATAGAGTGGCGAGAGGGAGACACAAATAATACGTGCTGGTATTTTTCTTCCTTTTTCAATTTACCTTTTTATTTTTATTTGTTATTTTT
>JH431846.1:414509-428404 GCA_000239455.1 Strigamia maritima | reverse complement strand
AAAAAAAAAATTTTTTTTTTGTTTGAAATGAAAATTGTTGAAAGTGGTTTTGAATGCGAGGGAACGCAAAGAGAAAAGAGAAATTAAAGGATTTTTAATCGTTATGGTTTTTAGTTTTTAACCCTTTTTTTCTCCCCCAATTGTGTTTCCATGGGAATACGAGCGTTTTCCAGACTCTTGGTTTTCTTTCGCCTACCTGTTGCTGAAACGCTAATGTAGAGCTGTCAGCCGTTCTCGAGCATTTTCCCCTTGGTTGCTGAGCTGGAAGCACCGCCATTTCCCTTCCCGTCCCACCCTCCATCGACTCCCTGCCGCAGTGCACTTTTTTTTTCGGTGCGATTAGGCCGGGGAAAAAGCGTTTAAAAAAATTAATTGTAGGAGTGGTTTAAAACCAATTGGTTTTAGGGTTAAACATAATTATAATATCCACGTATCGTCATTTGCACTGACAAGTTGCGTGGGAATCACGCGAACTGGAAAAATCGATTAGGCTGCAAATTCCTTATGTTTATGCAAATTTCTTGGGATTTAACTTGCGAAATTTAGGGATTTTGAACTCCAAGCTTCATTTTGACTCCATCACCATATTTGAAATTTAAATATTTTTTTTTATCTCTATTGATTTAATATCTAATATGGATAAAATAAAAATAAAAAAACATTAGAGGGAGTAAACGAACCCTAAAAAGCGTGCAGTGCACTGCAGCGCAGCTCAGTTCGCTCGGACAGCCGATGCCGATCGAGTAAGAGTAAATAAAACCGTCATGCGCAACAAGGATTCTGAAGTTTGCTTGAGATAGTCATTTGACTATTTTTTATAGTTTCCGGCACCGGACTACGTAGTTTTTGGATGGCGCGGCATCCGACGGCTGCGTAGTTTGGGCGTGCCGCCAGGTGCCGCGGCGCCGGTAGCCGAGATGCCGGACCAATTTTCCAAAAAATTATTTTTCTAAAAATTATTTCAATTCCAGTTTATCGCCCAGGCCAAATGCTACTTTTGTCCGTTTTCAAAAATTCGATATCAGGTTTGCTTGACAATTAACATTAAAAAGAATACAAACCGACGAGGAGTGCTTTGGGAGCATAAGTGAGAGAGGAACAAGACAGAGCAACATGCAACAATGCAAACGGCATACAGTTAAGCGAGGGATGCTACGAGTTGCAGCTAGTCGTTTTAGTGAGAGAGACGTAGTTGGATGAAAAATGGTGACCTCGTGCGACAGGATGTTGAAACTGGTATTAGTGCTGGTTTGCGTGCTGGTTCGTGCTCAATTCATTTGTCATTTGGTGGCATAAATGACACAGCACTGAATTATTCAACTGTTTTGTGGTCAATTTTTTTTCTCCTCTCGCTAGCTTTCTCTAAATGTGCATTTCCGTCATTTGTAACGGTCAGGAAAATTACAATTGCCATTGGTTTTTACATCTAGCAAAAAGATAAACATCTCGCAACAATATCATTTGTGTAAATAGCACTTGGTCATTTCGAGGCAAAAAAAAAAAAAAAAAAAAAAAAAAAATGAAGAGAAAAATTTATTCAATATTTGATTAAATTCTCGAAAAACTTGTTGATAAATAAAATTCACATCATTTCGCGCACGAATCGATTCCCAACTGGATATCGGTGTTACATAAATCGATATTTTTAGTGTAAAATGTCCATCGCTGGATATCATCTGATATCATCTTCGTACGGTGTCATCGGAAAAATAAAGTCCCTGAGGAAATGAGGGAAAATTGGAAAGGGGGAAAGGGGAAAAAAAGTGATGGGGGACAGCTATTAGCCACGCATGCGCGTGTCAGGTGGACAACCAACCTCAAATGTAATCAAATTGGACCCATGCTTTGTCTCGCATGGTGGATGCCAAACTCACCCACGTGGAAGTGAGGGAAACGAACTGATGGGACTATGGGAGGTTAAAAGGAGGGGAAGTAGAAAAAAAGTAAAATAGCAACCGGAAGTATCGCAATTCATTGTAATCCTGGTTGAGAGAGAATCTACCGAGACCACACACGCTAATATTATATCTGGAAAAAGTACGAAAACAAAGGGAGACATCTGGCGAGTGACCGGCCATGCTGGTTTACTGGTTTACTGGTTTACGCATAAGATTGGAAAATCAATGGCTTTAATGTTCTCATCACCTCCGTACTTGGTGAAAAACAAACACCCAGACTACATTGGAGCCCGTGCCGGGACTTGGTTTACGCATGCGTGCCGCCATTTTTGTCGCGTGACCACTTTTTTTTTTTTGGCAATCAGATGTGGTATATCAATTATTGTCAAATTTATTCTATTTAAATGTTGATTTAGTCTTTGGGAATAAATTAAATGTCTACCTCGATGTTTTTTGTCGCGGGTTTGTTTTGTTTGTTCAGTCTTGTGTTGAATCATCAATTACAGCGAAAGTAGAAGGGAAGGGAAGGGGTAAAATGGTGAAAGGGGAGTAGGATTTGGAATGGCCACAGACAAAGATGATGGTCATGATGTTGTTTGCTATAAAGGATAGGGTGTCTTTGACAGCTATCATGGCGTCCAATGATTGATGATTCCACTTTTGGACCTCCCCCATCCTCCTTATCCCTTTTCTCTCCGTCTCTTCGCCAAACCCATCCGACCGATATAGTTAATGCGCTGTTCATTCGTGTTGATTTTCGGATCGGACTAAACAATAAGAGGTGCCTTGACCGAAGCGCCACCTATGGGATTGTCATTTTACCTACTTGAAATCGTCTAGAATTGTGGAAAAAAGTGGAGGGGATGAAAGAAAAAGCTTTTTTTTTTCTATTTTTTTGAAATGGAAAAGCAGTTTGAATTGAATAAATATTGCATTGAACGAGGACTTTGTTAAGATTGAGGGGGGTGGGTTGAAACCTTTGGGCCGGTCTGGTCTTCCCCTCTCTTTCTGTGAATCTGCACATGAGGCTTTGACAGCTTAATCCAGCTGCATTAAATCGAATTAGTTGAATGTGTATTAAAAATATATATTCAATAATTCCTTTGTTCCATGCTCCTGGCTGCTTCTGTCTCGCGGGATTTAGTCGAAGCAAGGGAAATTAGGGATTTCCTCGGTCACAGTTACAACAGATTCACATACAATAAGCAATCACATTAGAAATATTATATTATTATATTTTATTTACATTTTTTAAATTTTTTATAAAATATATAAAAATTGCAAGAAATTAGTGATTAGGTGCGTGTTGAGGAATAAAAGCGAGCGGACGAATTATGCGTAAAAATAATTTGAAGAAAACGCTATAAGTTTTGCATGTTTAATACTTGGCAGCATATTAAACATGATCCCTTCCTGGTTTAGCTCGGAGGAGGACTTTAAACATTCATGCACTAATTATCCGTGCTGATGACAGCAGGCATTTAAAACCCTGTTAATTTTGCAATTTGCACCAAAGTCGCTTTAAAATATTCATCTGTAGCTGTACGACGTTGCGCTTTTTCTTTTCTTCTCTCTTTGCCCAGATTATGAGAAGAGTGCAGTGTGCACGCATATTCATAACTGCCTTTTCGAGGTTTCTCTGTCTTTACTCTCTTTATTAATGAGATAGGAAATTGTGTAAAGGCCTCCATAAAAACGACCGGTTTTACTAGCAAAAGGCACCCGAATATGGCATCGAATCATCTTTCGGTTTGTGCCAGAAAATTTATTTCTGCCGTTTGACACTTTAATGTCACGCGGGCCTTGCCAATCCTCCTCTGTGTGTGTACAAATGACAGAATTAACGCTTAATTTCGCTTATTATTTCATTTCATTAGACTGTCACATGGCACGCCGTCTTTGATCAACTCATCCGAGTGCGAGACACTTTTTTTTAACCGAAAAGAAAAATCAAAACATGAAATTTTTTGGGTCTAGCTTATTTCGATGATCTAATTATATTTTCGAAGACATTTAAACAACATTTTATTGACTTGAAGAATGTCTCTATTAAACAGTCATCGATCAGCGAGGATCCAATAGTACATAGTACATTTTTATTTCTCGCAAAATACATGCAATGATGCAATGACGCAATAGATGTTGTTTTCAAAGATTAACGAAACGTTTAAAAGATATTTTTTGTTCTTTTGGCACAATTAAGGCGTGCTATTTATATTGGCGGTTATATTTGTATGAAAATTGACTTTTAGCCATAACAATTTTCTGCATAGCTCGAAGCATCGTGATTTAATTAGCATTTTACTTTTCCTTTTCTTTCTGTCTGTTGGATTTATTGCAATAATTCATTTTGCTTCTCATTAATCTCCCTCCTGCTCCTGCATCTATTTTTTTTTTTTTTTTTTCTTTTTCCAAAACTCATTTACCTTATTTTTCTTGTGTCTTCATTTTGTTATTGCAGCTCATTCGAGTCCCTTTTGGGTCTGAGCATTTGATGACACAGCATTTCTTTGCGCCGACCTTATTAAACATGATTTGCAAATGTAGCTCAACCCACCTTGCACACATTCGCTGTCTCATACAATATACAATATATTTAGTTTCTCTTCTGCGGAATTGAAATCAACTCCAAAGGGGCATAATTAGTGGTTTCATTTATCTTGTTTCTGACATGACCATAAAGTGACCTTCGCGATCGAATTCAATCTCGCTTTTAATATTTACCATGCACTATATTTCAATCTTCATTATTATTTAATCACTTACTATTGTCATAATGACATTCTAAGATCTTAAAAGAAAAAAAAATATCTCGAACTGCCGACGATGAAATTAAACGTCGAAAGCGTAATGGTAAGTTTTGATGTGTCTGTAGAATCGTCTTAATTTTTGGACTACAAAGCAATGATTTTTTGACTCGGCTCGACTAGAGGATTAAAATAAGATACCACAATATATACTTTCAGTACAATGCATAGGTCAGGTCATTAACTAATGGGAGTTTCGTGCACGAATTCTTAGATAGAGTTTAGGGTAAAATCGACGCTCATAGTATAAAAGTATTTTTTTTGCATTAAATCCATTAAAAAAACTTTGATTACGTAATTAATACCATATATTCTCATATAGGCGCATATAGGTACTAAAATTTTGGACAAAATCTTTGTTACAAAAAAAATTATTTTTATGCGAAATTATCGAGTGATAAATGATTTGTACTCGATTTTAACGTCAATGTTGGGGTGGGGGGAATTATACGCTAGTATATACGGTAATTAAATCTATGGTTAAAAAAAGAGTTTTGTCGGGCGGAGAGATATACATTTATTTTTATGTAATTTAAGGTAAACTTTTTATTTAATCAATCACTCCGCATGATTAATTGAATTGGAATGCAAAACATATTCCGAAAGAATCTATCGATTTCTATTTATATATAACAAGTTTAAAAAGGCGTTCCTTCGGGTTATTAGAAAAATTTTATTTTTGAAATATAATGAAGTCGCCATTTGGAAATTATTTTAAATATTAAAAAAAAAGAGATTTTTTGATGTTAGCGAAGTTTGAAAGGTCTGCCAGTTGACATTAGTTAATTATGTCGTTGTAAAAAGAATAAAAAGAATGAGTTTTGAGTAATGGAATAGGGGTGATGTTTTGTTTACATAGGTGATATGAGGGTTCGAGTGTGCAGTTTGTCTCTCGTTTTTGAGTTTGCATCATGGAGTTTTTAATTCGAGTGGGAGCCAGCCAGACTGGAGGCCAGTTGCCAGTAATGAATATGTTGCCATCTATATAATCAAATCGACAGAGACAACTGGCAATGAGAAGAGGATCTAATTTCACAATTGGTTACAGTCCGAGAAAACTGGAATCTTGGGGCATAATTAGCGTCGGATGACAGACATCCGATCCATTTTCGCCAAACAAGCTCATTGTGACGGGAGGGATACAATATATGCGCGTCTTCATTTTAATTTCGTCTCCAATTTATTTTCTTTTTCTTTTTTTTTTTTTTTTTTTTTTTTTGCATTTCAACACAAAATAATTAATACATTTTTATTATTCAACTACAAGTTATTTTTTATTTTTTATATTTGATCAAATCGAAGAAAAGTCAATAATTAGTGTCATTTTATATTCAAAAATATTAGTAAGTTAATTTATGCATTTTTAATTAATATAATTAATTATCATTTTTTTTTTCCCCGTTTAAATTATTCATCAAATGGCAGATTTTACATTTTTTAATTTCTGTATTTAAGTAAATACATAAAATTGATTTGTTTTGCGAATATATAAAATCATCATAGAAACAAACAAACAAAAAAAAAAAAAAAAATCTTTTACAAGTTGGTTTCATGCATGTAACGATGATGCGTTAAGCTTGATAAATTACGATTTAATATTTCCAATTAAATTAGGTTGACTGGGGTCCGTTTTCGAGTGAAGAAGGGGGATTAGTTGAAATTTAAATAACTAACAACACGTCAGAAAATGTTGTCAAGTGCTTGTCGACAAACTTTTCTTTTCGCCAAGTGAAGCAGAAGTATTAAAAAAAAAAAAAAAAAAAAAAATAAAAAAAAAGAAAATGTTTACTACTTTCTTTTCCATCTAATGCCACTGTTTATCAAACAAACAAGAAAAGCACATTGCAAATTAAGAGAAAGAAAAAAAATATTTTTGTTTGATTCGACACGCTGCATAGCATGTAAATGAATAAGAATTTTTTTATCTCAACTTTTTGTTTGTTCTTGCCACTGTGTTTTTCTATTTGACGTGTAAACACGTGTCCAATTGCTTCCTTTTGATACAGTGGGAGGAGAACAGTCATAAAAAAGGGGTAGAATGGGTTTCGTGCCAACATTTAGTCTTGTTTTATGAAGAAAACAGGATGCTTGGTTTTTTTTTAATTCCCTCTTTTTCTAAGCCAAGTGGGTATAGATTATTTTCTATAGACAAAACACTTGAAATATGTGCTTGACTAAACAAATATAAAAACCATAACATCAAATTTAGTTGCTATCTCATTTATTTTGATTATTTTTACAAGAAAATGGAAATTTTTTTTTTATAACAAAAAGTGTAGTTAAAAAATTCTAAAAATTCAAAAAATTCAAATTTACTATAATTAAAAAAAAAATTCAAACATTTTCATCCAAAAAGTGACGAAAATATAAAAAAAAAAAAAAAAAAAAAAAAAAAAAAAAAAATAAAAATAAAAACTTTTAATTACAAATTTACAAAATATTTCCAAATCTTGTTCAGATAGCTCCTGGACCGATATTTCATAATAATTCTTTAATATAAAAATAAAAATATTAAATCGTTAACTTTTAGTGGAAAAATTTTTAAAAAAGAAAAAAAAGATTTGAAAACACCCTGATTACATTTTGAATAGATGACACAGTTGGAACCATCACTTAAAAATAGATGTAAAAAGCAAAATGCAGTTTCTTTCACACCAGGAATCTTTTTTCCCCTCCTCTCCTCCTGCAGCCTTCACTATTTCCTTCTCTCCCCTCTCTCTCAATGTCTGTCTATGGGGCAAAGAGAATTATTGACACTTAATGGCTATGTGATCAAATCTGGTGTTTAGACCCATGCCGCCAGAAAACTCCAATCAATTTGACCCCAACTGTGCTGGGGTGTCAGAAGAAAGGGGAACTATGTTCTTATCTATAAGCAAGACCTCTGTACAGTAACCACCAGTGTAATTGAAAACCATAATGTAGTTTGAGGACAAGGTTTCACTTGAAAAACACAAGTAGATTAATTTGCGAGAGAAAGAGAATAAAATAAATTGAACTCAACTTGCTTTTACTTTTCCAAGCAGGGGACCACTTTATTCGCGACCTTTTATTATTCAGCTTTCACGATTTATACTATCAAAGGGGCTTTTTTTATTTTTTTATTTTTTTTATTTTTTGCCTCATAAATAAATATTTACCACATACCGGTGTGCTATGTGAAATAAACAATAATAAAAATTGCGTTAAGTTAAAAGTTTAAAAATTGAAAAATGTCGTAAAACAATGCGAATTAATTGTAACTTTTAATGGCCGTTCCGCAAACAGGTTTTTTATATTTATTTTTAAAAATTTTTTTTTAAATTTTTATTTCGGCGGGTCATCTGTTGCTTCTGCCAATCGGAAAAACTCTGGATTCGAGTCAGACAAATTTTTTTCTTGTTTCTCACAGCGAAGATGCAGATAAAGTCTTAGATAGTATTGTGATGAATGAAGCGAGGTTAGAGCGGTGTCGTTCCCCATTAGAAAACGTGTAGGCCTCTTTGCAAAGCGATACTATCCAGGCATCGCGTCTGGAACTCAAAATATTTGAGCAGCCACGATGAGGAAACAACATACAGAACGCAGACCTAAGTGCTTGAAAGCAGCGCACCGCCTTAATCCTTCCAGCACACATTTCGAAAAACATTACTCGCCGCTTTCTTGATTGATCAAATCAAATAAATGAATAAACGAATGAATGAATGAACGAATGACAAAGCAAGATCAAAGTTGCGCGTCTTGGCTTCTCGAATCATTTACCCGGGGCAGTGCTCTAGTTTCGATTGAAAACGTCGAATAATGTGTAACGGCTAATTTTTGTCTTTGGGCGATGCTGAAAATTGGTTTGTCAGGTGGTGTCTCTTCACAAGTGTCTAACGACTTCCTGGGTTTCGGCTTTGATTAGTTACACAGTAATCCTTTTCTATGAAACAAGAAAATATCTAAACATATTTTTTAAAAACATTAGAATGCTATTTTTTTTATTATTGTATCATCGGTTATCTAATTTAGCATTAGATATTGATGCAACATCTAATGAATATTGCATATCAAAAACCCATGTTTAAACTGTTTGATTGTTGTTTCAGAATGTTGATTTAATACCGAGATAAAGTGCAATAGGTTTTAAACTCTATTAAACAATACTAAACTCTATTTAATAATTTGTGCACGAAACTCCCATTGGTTAATGGCCTATGCATTATACTGAAAGTATATATTGTGGTATCTTATTTTAATTCTCTAGTCGAGGCGAGTCGAAAAATCATTGCTTCGTAGTCCAAAAATGTGCGTGCCATTGTTAACAACTGAAAACGCTTGTAAAATATTTAAAAAATTATTTACATTTGGGTTTTTGTATTGTTGCACTCATTTTTTGGCTACGAAACAAACATACCACAATATATACTTGCAGTACAATGCAAAAAAGTTCACTTCTCAGTTTCGTGCACGAATTGATTGTTGGACGGAGTTTACTTTTACAAATATAATTCATTGATTTAACATCTAACGGGAAGTTGTCTATGAACTTCAACATTCAAACATTCGATCAACGTTCAAAAATGTTAATTTAACATAGGGTTGTTTCATGGGTTTAGTTCACGGTTCACCAATAGAAATAAACCAATTATATGACCTAACGCAGTTAATTTTGTTTTTAACTTTTAAGTTTTAGTTTAGGTACGCTGTTTCAATATTTTTTTTAAAAAAATAGAAAAATTGGACGTTGGTTCTGGGAAATACTGTATAATATACCTGCCGCTGAGAAAAGCTTTAGCGAGCATTTGTCGCTCGAAGTGAGTGTAATCCACAAGAAAGACCAACTGATATATGTGAAGACTCGAGGGACTGAAACGAGACTTGGAAGCGGAGAAGTGCTAAGCTTCTTTACTGGGCTTTGGTGAAGCTTTTACACTCGATTCAGTCCAGCGAGACGGAGACTGCGTGGAAAAAGTGACTCCGACTGCATGCCGTGTAATTGAAGACTCCGTTAAAATTGAATTTACCTTTTTATTCAATTGTTTTTCTCGGTGACCGAAGTAAGTTATACGTTTAAACAGCATGAAGTTGCAGCGTTGAATTCTCTTTTGGCTCGCGGAGCCTAAGTGCCAACCATCGCCAATAGCCGTTAAGGGAAACCACAATTTTGTCCACAATTTGATTCCAAACGCTTGTACACAGCTTTAGTGGGATTTGTATAACTTAATGAAATCCTTTGCTAAATGACCCCGGTCTCCTATCGCTGAAACGGTGGGAATAATCCATTACAGGTGTCTTGCAATTGATTCGAGTGCTGCAATTCTCCCAATTGCAGCACATCACAATAACTACCTACATCTTTGTCCCAACAACAATGCTAACACTATTAAAAACAATAGAATAAACAGTTTGGATTTTAAAGCAGAAGACAGAAGTTTAATTGTGCGAAAAATTGTTCAGAATTCTGCAACAATTTAGAGCTACCAAAATATGCTGGTCGCCCTTAGGTTAATATTTAAATTCTTCTTAAATTTGAGTCAAATGTCTTAAAAACCGTCAAAAAGTTATTACCAACAATGAAGGACCAGTGATTTTATTTGGTATACCGTGTATTCCCTTGGAAAGAACGGATGCCAGATAATGGCAAGTCAGACCAGGGTGTTGGATAATTCGAATTTTCCGGCATTTTGTCCATTTGATTATTGATTGACCAGTTGCCTACAATGTCAAAAATTGGTCAGACTCGTAATTACCGGCATGCCATTGTTTCCGGGGGAATACGGTAATTGTGGATTACCGTAAATGGCCATATTGCGATAAAGTTTTAGATTGCTTATTCGAATACTTAAAACTGCATGTTCATTTACATGCTTGCAAAGAAATAGACTAAAATATATATAGTTGAGTTAGGTAGCATATTGTGTGACTGGTCGTGTCATTGACTCGAGCTTTTGTGATCAAGTTGGTCTTTGGCATTTCCCTCGTTGGTCTCAATTCCGTGATAAAATTACATTTTGGATTTATGAGATGGCCTTGGTTCTTGTCGAATTTAAATATGTCCAATGGCTATCATAAATCTAGGAGCCGAAGAGGAGTTTTCTCTTTTCTCCCCTCGCTATTCCTATTTTTACTGCTAGTCAGAATATTAGCTTGATAGCCTAAGAAATCTCATAACTGACGACGCTACGGTTATGTGACTTTTAAGCTGGGGAAAAGTAAGTGAGGGACCAGGAACGTGGAGTTGGCTACAAATTGACAATTTTTCAAAAAGTCTTCGGGCATTGTTGTTCCAACTCGGGTCCCTTTGAGTTTGAGATGAGGTCACTTTCGAAGCATTCGTTCCTCGCTTTAACGTAGCGTGCGCCATCCATCAGGCACTCGCTCGCACGCCTTACGTGTTGTGTTGGGTTGGCTTGCCCGCATGCCTTCTCTGTTTCCATGGCTCGCAAATTGGCCCATAACTATTGTTTTTAAAAAAAAGTCAAAATGAATAGTTGTGCTTTGGAATTATTGTTTCAATCACTTAAGTGTCTCGTTGAATATGACGGGTGAATCATCCCACCTTATCACGAAATAATTTCTGACTCTCGAGATGATTTCTACTTGTCGCTCGATAACAACCTCTTAGAATGATTATGTCATTTGACACACTCATCTCGCCCGTTCTCTCGTGATGTGCAATTATTTCTTAAGCTCACCTGAGGCCCTTCAAACATCTCATCCTGCCTGCCTAACTGCATGGCTTTGAAAAATTACTGGAGTCACATCTGCTTCCACACGGAAACAATCGAAAATTCCTCGAAACATCAATGCGATATAATGAACCTGATTCACTAAAAAAAATTTGAGTAAAGCAATTACTTACCTTAAATATCATATAAACTCTATCTAACAATTCGTGCACGAAACTCCCATTGCATGGTTAATGGCCTATGCATCGTACTGAAAGTATATATTGTGCTATCTTATTTTAATCCTCCAGTCCAGCTGAGTCGAAAAGTCATTGCTTCGTAGTCCAAAAATGTGCATGCTATTGTTAACAAACGAAAACGCTCGTAAAATATTTTAAAAAATTAAATTATTTATATTTGGGTTTTTGTATTGTTGCGCACATTTTTTGGCTACGAAACAATAGACAATTTGCGATTTCTCGTACGAGATTTATTTTATTACGAAAATGGCAAAAAACGAGATATTGTTGAAAATCTCGTCCCTTTGTTTTAATGGTTTGACGAGATTTTTGAAAAATTTCGTTACACATTGTCGTTAATTTTTTGTCTCGTACGAGATATCGCAAACTGTCTAATAATTTTTCGACTCAGCTCAACACAATATATACTTTCAGTACAATCGTGAGATGTCTCTGGAGGTGGGTCATGCTAAACAACGAAGAACACGAATACTTAAGCTCAATTTAGCTTTTTCTATAGAGTTCTCATTTACTCAAGTCGACACAATTGATTTTAATCTAGATTAGCTTATAGGTTAGGCTTAAAGAGTTATCGGCTTTTCAACGACGTGAGCTACGATCGTTTTCTTTTGTTAACTGCGCGTCAGCAATTAGTCAATTTAGTGAGATGAATTCTAAGGCACAAATTTAAGACAATTGATTTTCTGGTTATAATACGCTATATACAGGTAGAGCGTTTTAAAAGGTGTATTTGCTGTCAGCGAGTAAAAGGAAATGCCACATTGACGACTTAAGGGCAAATATTTGACGATGGTATCAATATTGGTGTGTGGAAATGAGTTTATGTCTTTGTACATCCTGGTTGCAGCAGCCGAGCCGACCCCGGTTACAAGAAGCAATTACACTGGCGCAAGCAAGAAATTACAGGTTGTCATTGCGGAGATGGGATGAAAGATCTCCACCTCCAATCTCTCCTCCTCCTCTTTCTGACATGGTTCTAGCTGAGATTTACTGCCCGTGGCCTCTTTATGGGGTCTGGACTCGCACGCAAAGACATCTCATAGATATAGGATTTAAGGGGAAGGGGGAGAAGGTTAGTTGACTCGGGGCTGGTCAAATCTAACTTGATTACGATACTCTGGACCATGTTAATTTGGCATTAGGTGTGGCACTGGCATTGCAAATATTTTCTCATTACAATATTTTTTTTTTTTCACAATTAGTTATTGTTTTTCGCACATTTTCGAATTTTTTTCAACTGATCTTGTATCCATAAAAGTTTTCTGGTATTTAAATTTTTTCTTCTTCAAATTTATGCTTAAAAAAAAGCAGAAATTAGAATGACTTGTAAATGAAAATCAAAAACACTCATAATTGACTAAACTAATAAATTTTTATTTTTCCTTGAGAGCCCCTGTCTTACCGTATTCCCTCAGAAAGAATGGCATGCCAGAAAAACTGAGTTGGACCAGATTTTGAAAATCAGACATCTGGTCATTATTACGGCATGCCGTAAAAATCGAATCGGTGCTGTAAAACGTAATACTTACTTTATCCGGAATGCCAGAAAATTCGAATTTTTCGGCACCCTGGTTGGATTTACTATTATCCGGCATGCCGTTCTTTCCGAGGGAATACGTAAGGTATTTTTTTTTTCTCGAATGTTTTTGCTCGGATTCTTGCGGTTTGTTAAACTGAGGTTCTATCTATCATGAAATGAGCCGGCTTTATTATGATTTTCATTAAAAGTTGGCAGTCAAAGCTCCTTATTATTTTTAGTAAGATTGGCTAGTTGTTAGCAATGAATTTATCATACTATGACCTCATCTCCTGCTGTGATAATGCAGAATGCATGCCACCTAGTGTTGTTGAATTGAATCAGAGCACATATCAATTTCCTCAGCTGTGTGCTGTGCAGTTGGATTGCTCCTATAAAGCATTAAAGAGAGGTGCATAAAAGAGAGAGAGAGAGACTAGTGTTTTATTACACCCAGTGCAAGTGTACTTTTCAACTTACCCTCTCTTCCCCCATATAAAAACTCCATTGCATTCAAATACCCTGCAGCATGGGTGTGTATGACTTTTCTTTTCATATTTTTACCCTTAAAAAAAATGTTCCACTAACTCAAAGCCAAAAGAGTAAGCTGCAGGCATTTCATTTCTATTCAGCAACATACCTCCATTTTGATAAGTATCTTTGGTCCACTCTCTGGTTTTGGTGATGATCTGCTGTTCTTGGGACAAACTTGCATTGCTATTCCTTTTTTTCAATCAAAAATTGTTATAGTTTTTTTTTATTTTTTTTTTTTTTTTTTATTT
>JH431846.1:375262-404122 GCA_000239455.1 Strigamia maritima | reverse complement strand
AGTGTTTTTTTTTTTTTTTTTTTTTTTTTGTTAAAAGAGAAAGTTTAATGCATACTTTGCTTAAGACTAATATTGATTTTTCTTTTAATCACAAGAATGTTAGTGTTATAGAATTAATGAAAAGTCAGCTCGCAGTGATAATTCAAGAGTGGTGAAAGGCTTCAGTGGGTTTCAGTGGAAAACAGTTTGGCAGTGGGGGAGGAAGCGAGTTAAACGTTTCCTTTTGCCTCGCAAACGTTCTAATTAAGCCTAATTTACGATGAATTCCCATGCAATTAAAGACGCAACCGGCGTGTGTGGGGGTAGGTAGAAAAGAGCTGGCAGGCAGCGAACTGCCAGCTCTTTTCTTGAGCAATGAAAATCTTTTGTGTGTAATTCTCTTTTAATGTTCAAATTGGTGCGTGCCTGAGATTACGTGTTAAAAACGCAATTATTAAAACATATCGAAGAAAGGAAAAAAAAAAAGAAAAAAGAATAAGAAAGAGAAAAATTTTAATTCTTCATGCCTCATTTTCATAATGATTGCGAGCAAATAAAAACAAGGAAATTACAAAACATATCCAACTATCGAATAAGGACTATAAACTTACGGTAATCTGACTTATTAAAAAGTCACTTTAGATAAGCTACGATTTGTGTGATTTAAGCCACTTTTCAAGAGGGATTTTTCTGTTTAGTGACGTAATTTTGATATTTCCGATTTATCATAAGTCATACCGGATCTCAAAATGGAATTTTGAGATCCGGTAAAAATTCGGTGTTTGGGATTTTCAGATGAAATAATCCGCTATTCGAATTCGACCGGTATTCAGAATTTAAATAAATTTAAAATTCGGTGAAATTCGGTGAAATTCGGTATCTGGTGATTTTTGGATCCGGTGCATCCCTATTTTAGACGTATGAAAGTTCTCTTTGGGAGACTACATAGTTTTATTACACCCTCCAGGGGATTTTCAGGAAGTTGTCACCCATTGGTGAATGTGGATATGACATATTATCAGTCATGCTTAGTTGTCCATCTAGCGGCGGATGGAGGCAATACGTGTTTAATCACTGCTATTTTGCAGTGGTTTAATAAAAGTTGGTTTATGACACGTAGACATGATAATGGAGAGAGAGAGAGACTTAGTGGCTCTTTTAGATGAGTAACAAATCAAACTCCATCTTGCATTACGTCACATTTAGCTCATCGAGAAGCATTTTCTTTTTGCTTCTCCCTCCACCTTCTATTTTCTATTCTCTTTTATTATTCCTTTAAGTAGAGGCTTATGTTGTATGGTTTTGAATTAAGGGGGCGGTGTCTTTTATATTTTTTTCCCACCCAAAGTAGCTCAGAATAAGAAACGCGTAGAGCAGCTCCGTATATGAAATTCAATCTGCGTGAAATTATTGCCGGCCATGATGGAATTTCCACACAAAATGAGTGCCAACATCAAAAGCAAAGAGCAGGATAAATCATTTACAAAGATGGGTGAATTGTAAAATTTATATAGCAAAAAAAAAAAAAAAAAAAAAAAAAAAAAAAAAAAAAAAAAAAAAAAAATATATATATATATATATATATATATATATATATATATATTATTATTTATTATTNTNTTTTTTTTTTTTTTTTTTTTGTTTGCGGGAGAAAAAATATATTTCAAAATGCCAAAGGATGCAAATGCCGTTGAGAAATTCGAAATATAAATAAAAGGTATTTTTGAGTTGATTAAAGTTCACGACACAACATTTGTCCAGTGCTAATAATGTCGTCAAATGGATTTGACCTCTGACCGGAGTTGTCTAGCCAAGTGGTGATGCACGGTGATGGACGAGTAGAGTATGGCACGGAGGGCCGAGTTGGCGGTCACCACCTCGCCCCGGGCACTAATCGGGTCCAGCCCTCGTTGGGCGAAACCTTAATCGCTTCTGTTTGACATTTAATTCCTTCATTTCCGAGCGCTGCTCTTAATTATAGCATTCGACCAGCGCCTGTTCTCTCTTGCCGACCGACTCTTGTAGAACCGGAACATTTATCGAAAAGAACACATTTGGAATAAAAAATATATTTAAATTACATTCAGAAAATATTTTTTAAAAACATTAGAAATGTTTAATAACGTCTCTTTTTTATCAACATTTTTTCAACATTATACAATATTTATACAACGATGACACAACATTTAAATGCAACATTAGTTGTACCTTATTCCCTTGGAAAAAACGGCATGCCGGAAAATGACGAGTCAGACCAGGGTGCCGGATAATTCGAATTTTCCGGCATTTTGTCCATTTGATTATTAATTGACCAGTTGTCTACTTGTCAAAAACTAGTCAGAAACGTAATTACCGGCTTGCCGTTGTTTTTGATGGAATACGGTATTATCGGTCATCTAATTCAGCATTATATGTTGATACAACATCTAATGAATGTTGCAACTTCATTTTCAACTGTTTGATTGTTGTTTCAGAATCTTGATTTAACATTTAACAGATGTTGTCTATGAATTTCAACGTTCAAACATTCGATCAACGTTCGAAAATGTTAATTTAACATTGGGTTGTTTTATGGGAAACAATGATCACATAGTTTACTTGTAGCAGATTATTGGCATTATTGGGCTGGTGATGTGTTCATGTTACATTGTTGGTCATTTCATCTATTGTATTTAGAATTTTGATTTTAAAATAAATGAAATAAATTTTTTAGAATTATCGATTAAACTACTAGTTTGATGCGATTAAGATTGAGCTTTGAAATTATCTTAATTGAAATACAATACAATTTGTCGAAAACCGACAACTGTTTCGTGTTGCGAGTGGGACTGGATCATCATTACTCTGTTTATTCTCAATACATACTAATTACATTAGGCATCAGTCAGTTGCTAAGCTCATTTCAATGGTTTCTAGCTAATTAAACTTCGCCTAACTCGATAAAAACAAGAACTAATTAAATTTTGTTATTAATGTAATTAAAAATAAGAAATAAAAAATAACTTTTTCTTCTTTTTTTTTTTTTTTTTTTTTTTTAGTCCCGGCTCAGCCTCAACGGCCTCAACTCCTTGACCGATTACCTGACGCTGCTGTCTGTTCCTGCAGGTGAGAAAATAAAGGACATTTCTTTTCATCATTATTTAACCGGTATTTGGTATTTGTATTCAAAAAATTATTTGAAATATGTATTTTCACAATGATATATATATGGGAATAAGACGTTCATGGCTCGACATATTTTGCTAGAAAAAGTCTTTTGAGTTTTACTGCGAGAAGTACAGTACATAGTACATAAAAACCCACTTTGCTAAATTTCAATTGTGCTAATAGATAGTTTGCGATTTCCCGTACGAGACTGAAAACTAGATTTAAAAAACAATTTTTTTTATAAAATGTCATATCGGTGTTTGCGATTTATCATGAAACGTATTACATATACGACTCTTAAATCGGCGGTAGCAATTTTTAGCAGAACTAGACACCTTATCACAAATTAAGCTTTAAGTATTGGGCTTGTGGTTTGTGCAAGGTGATTGACTGATTAAAAAACTAACCTGAGATAATGTAATCGACACAACTTTGCCAAAATTGCGGCCCAAGCGGAGGGAAAAATGGCGGCAGAATTTCACGACAATTGTTGTGATTCTATGTAGTGCGCATGCGCAAATCTAGTCCTATACACGACAATTTGAAACGAGATTTTTGAAAAATCTCGATCGAGACTTTTCAAACGAGAATACATGTAACAATATTTAACAATATTTAACAATAATTAACAATATCTCGTTATTTTGGCATTCTCGTAATGAAATAAATCTCGTAAAAGAAATCGCAAACTGTCTAATGACACAAATTTTATAATGGCGACACATCGTAACTTTTGCCATTTCTAACAAATTGTTGTCCAAGTTGTATCATGCGCATAAACAGTGTAGCGACAAACATTTCAGTGCCATCCACGCCATGCGTCAAAATTTGTCGCGCCAATACGCGCGACTCGGATGGGATGGGACGCACGTGCCTAAATTGCGAGTATGAATCACCGTGGAACGCTCGTACCTTCGAAAAAAGAAAAAAGAGCGCATACAGGCTAGACGATAGATTATAAAAGGGGAACGATATTTGTCAATTATTTTTGTTTACTCGCCTTTAATTTTGTTGCTATTGAAAAGCAGTGAAGCGATGTTTGTAGTCCGAAGGCGGTAACGGTTTGTTTTATATGGAAAACACAAAAGAGACATTTTTGCATGTGTGACGTGTTTGCCAGTATTCTCCATAATGGCAAATGCCAAGCTTTCAGCATTATAGCAGTCGGTTTGCTCAATTCTTTGTCTCTATTTTTTTTTTTTTTTTTCTTTTTTTAAATTAAATTTGATGTTGTTGGTGCAGGGCTGCATCAGTGGACAGTAGGCATTTGGAGCAGCAAATTAAAATTAGCAACACAAACGAACGTTTTATAGCTTTCGCTGTAATGCGGCATGAAGCGAAAGGCTTTTGTTCGTCTCTACGGAGACTATTAAACATTTTGCTAGATGCCTTTTCAAATCGGAGCTTGGCTTTGAAGCGCTGTTAAGCGCTGTTAACACAAGAAAACGCTTGTTTGCTTTTCCAATTAATTTCTAACTATTAAATAAAATTGAAGTATCTTAGATGATATTCAAAGGAGCAGGTAAGATGGTGGTTTGGTCAAGGACCAAAAGTGATCACTGATGGGTCACTGATGGGTTACAATGCAAAAATAAATTTGGACTTGTTAAACAATTTTTTAATTAATTTTTCTTTGATTACAACAGGTGAGACTCGTCTGGAAAAGAGCCCACTGTTGGCCAATGGGTACAATCATCCTCCCACACATATCAATCCGATGCCATTCATGGCTCTCAATCACCCGGCACATGCTGCAACGGCCATTCTGTCACCCAGCAGTGGTATTCCTCTGACAACAGCGCATGCTGTCCAAAGAAGTGAGGGGTCTATCATCAAAGAGCGGGCTTACTCAGCTGAAGTTCTTGCAAGGTAGGAAGGAAGGAATTAATGGGATTACGACATCAAATTTTTTATTGGTCCATTGGATAAAAGCATGTTTTAAAATTTTCAACAAAATTTTTTCGACATTTTTGATAAAACAATGCAAATTTGAGGAAAATTCATACAAAAAATGACCTTGACAAAGTCAAATTGATTGAAAACTCTTGAATTATATTAAAGGGTTCAAACGAAATGTGACGTCACAAACAGCGCTATGCCGGCAAGTGTCCAACAATGTTACTGAATACAAAATGATTTTTTTTTTTGAAAACTTAAAAAATAAATAAATTTTTATTTTGATCATTTTAAGCGATGGCGAAAATTATTTAACCATAAAATTTTTGATGTCGTAAACCCTTAAAATATATTTAGACATTTGCATCGGTGCAATGTCTATTGCAACCGGTAACGAGAAGATGGCGTTGTAACGTCGACTGTTTGAGAATATTTTTTCGGCCGTGACGGCCAGTTGGAGTGTTTAATGTTGTATATTTATTTCTGTATATATTGAAAGTAATTTTGGGTGATGATGTAATGTGATTGTAATGATAAAATTTGAGGCTTAGATTAGAGGTGCATAATCAATTGCCAAATGAGTTATAAAGAAACCCTAAAAATAATTTATTTGCTGCGAGATTACAGCTCGTAAAACATAAAAGTCTTCTTAATTACCCCAGTTATAAGTCACACTCTTACTCTTTCTCTTTCTCTATTTAATTGCCTGGTGCAATTTTTTTACTTGGAATTTTCACTTTTCCTTAAACAAAAGTATTGAAAATTTTTATATTTCAAACAAAAATTTTAGATTTAGACTGTAATTAAAAAAGATGGTAAAATATATGATTTTTCCAGCAATAATTTGAATTTTATGTTTTAGGATGATATTTTATAATGATTACATATTATAGGTTTCTCAGCAATTGACTTTTGCTATTTCGCGTGCTAGTTCTTTGTATATCAATATTTTTTAAAACATGTTTTGCTTTGTTTTGAAGCTAAAGAATCAATCTTTTAGATGGTGTATAAAAAGCTAATCTGACTGTTAATGCTAAGAAGTCGAAATTTGGTCGGACAGAATTGAAATTCTTGAGTCATATATTTTTTTATTACAGTCTAAATCCAAAATTTTGTTTAAAATAAATGACTTCGTCAATACTTTTGGAATTTTTTTTAATTGAAAGAAAGAAAGGGTGAATTTTGTTAGTCACGAGACCTGCAATTATAATTATACTACCAAAAAAAAAAAACTGAGAACAAAAGAGTTGCTCGAAGAATCTTCAGACAGGTGTCAGAAGATCTGGGTAAAACTGAAAGGTGAATCTCTGAGATAATTACCACATGAAAATCAGATACAACTTTTTTCACTTGTGGGAATTGCCAAGATTAGTTAGAAAGATAAACTTATTTTTAACCCTAATTTCAGCTTTTTCAATTAATTTCCTTAGCCAACTTGATGTCAGTTGTGTGCAAGTTAGTGGAGGGTGTTGGGAAGAGAGAAAAGTTAATAGTTGGCAATAAATCAAGTGTGGGCGCACTGTGACTGTAATTTAAACGCGTGGTGATGTGTAGATTTGTGCCAGACGTCATCAAGTAGTCGAAATGGATTGTGAGTATTTTTTAATTTTTTGGACATTGGAGCAGGTCCAATGTTTCTGTTTTTAGCTGTTTGTAAATAAATCTTGGTTAATAGCTCGAGTCATGTTATTTGCACGGGGTGTTTTGTTTGAGCAATTTGCTGCCAGCTCAAGACTTGTCTTTTTTTTTCCGAAAAGGATAATTCACACTGTTTTACGGCTTTCTGACATTTTGCTCTGGAATTTTTATAAATAAATGTCCAGTGATTCATTCTAATTGACTGTTTACTACATATTTAATCTCTTGACTTGACAGGACTTCTTAAAAATGTTTACCTTTTACTCACCCTCGCTGTCCATTACATTTTTTTTCAAATTATTTTTTAAAACTAACAGCAGTTGCGTCTAGGGGTGCACCGAATACAGATAAACCGTTACACAAGATGAATTTGGTGAACTTTCTGGACAATCAGATAACGAAAACTTTTTATGCATTTAAAAAAAGTTGATTGATTACTATTTGATAATTCTAATATATAAAGATAAAAGTCTGTTTGTTTGTCTTCTATGGAAATCCGCATTTTCCGGGTTGGAGCAACCTCATTCGGCCCACAGTTTTGTTATGCTTAGAGCGAGGACGTGTATGTGAATTTGTACGCTGGCCTGTTTGCTCACATACACATAGAAAATTGTGCCAACTTTGAATACATTTTATGATTTTACGTAGGAACAAAATGTTTTAGCATGTTGTTTGATAAGTTAATGGTTTAATTTTTATTGAAATCTGAAATAGCTTGTACATGTGTTGCCCTTGTTAGAGCGAGGATGTAGGAGGCAGGTTTTGCAAGGGATCTGAGCTTGTGGTCAAGGGGTTCCCATTGTATCGAGTAATTTTTCAACAATCGCGGAAAAAATTCTTTTTTGCTCATCCGGGGATGCTAATTCGGCTCACAGGTGGCGCGATTGTTTGATGTATTTGTGACGTCACAAATCTTGTAGTGTAATACTTTAACACATGGATTGGCAAAGGGCTGCAGACGAATTGTCCTCCCCCCCCCCCCAAAAAAAAACAACTATTTTTTCACACACAAGGCCAACCAACAGTTTCTTAACCCTGGGAAACAACGAATGACCCTGGTGGTATGTAATAAAGAACAAATTTGATTCTGCTTAATTTAAATTATATTCAACTTATATACTGGCCAAAGGGTTTTTATAGTTGTGAAAGTTGGGTTCGACTTATAAGCAGGGTCGACACTTATACCCGATGATATACGGTAATTATTAGGAATAGTTTTCTAGTCCTACATTATCTTCTGATTGAAGAACACTTCAATTGATGGCTGTAAGGTTTATTGCTAGTTGAATCTTTCTGCTTCTAGCTTGTAAAAATTGACTTGATTATTGATTTTGGCATTTTTCTAATTGCTTGTATTTGCACGAGGTTATTTTGTTGTCGCATATGATGCAACCGGCTTGAGATGTGTCGTGTTTCCTTGCGGCTGGTATGACCACAAGTGTGAACACAAGTGTGAACATAAGATTTGCTTATTCTTGAAAATATCAATTTTTAAAACAAGATGGTTTTCTATCAAAAACTAATCACGCATCCATTACGCCCAACATCTTAGGAAATTAATTCTTGTCAACAACATCGGACAAGCTTTGTACAAAGAGGCCGGGAAGGGAAATTGCAGGGAAATGCCAAGAAATTTGTTATTTGAATAAATAAATAAAATTAATCATTCACTGTTCCACATCAGGCATCATACGAGAGTTTGTGTAAATTATAGGGAGAGAGAGAGAGAATTATGTTTATAGACGCAAGAGACGACTTAGACCATACACGTCTTTAATCTGACAAAATGAAACTGACATACTAAATCTGACCTGTGAAATTACAGAGAAATCCAAAGAAATCTGTTGTTTGAATAAATAAAAATCATTTACTGTCCACATCGGGCATCGTACAAGAGGTCGGTGCCTATGCGATAAAATCGAATCGATTGTTGTCACAGCTTTCACACCAGGGCCACGCCGGTCGACGGCGCTGTATAATCCGTAGTGCGGCATCTTGTAATCGACATTTCCTTATTTTGACAGATAAATCTGTGCGGATGATTGAAAATGGGTTTGTTTTGTATGCAATAAAAATAGCAAGTTTCCTTTTCCTTTCTTCTCTATTTCCCTAGTCGATAATAATTCGCGGGTGAAAAGTGAAAACTTGGGAATTAGGCTTAAACTGCTTTGCTCTTTAGTCATTATCAATATCCGTACACCAGTATATCCTGACATGATGTTGAAAGAAACTATTGAAATAGAGTAACTTTTATTTACGAGCTTTGCTGCTGATGATTAAGCCGGCTATTGTCTTGCAAAGAGTTCTGTAGGTAGTTGAGCGTGTTGACACGTTATAAATGATATTTGGAGTATGCCGTCCTCAGATATTTTGTGAGGAAGTGGAGGATGTTAAACCACTTTGGAGTTGAGTGGATATGGAAGTTGTAAGTTAAGATCCGTTCCGCCTAGGTTACTCTGCTCCCTGAGCGAAACGAATGTGGTGGAGGCAGCATCCATTATCATAAACCTGATTCGCTTTAATCACAAAATTGCGGGAGGAGAGAGAGAGAGAGAGAGGTAGGTGGGATGGGATGGGATGGTGAGATGGTGGAGCGGCGACGGCAAAGCGTTTCCAACTTGATCTGCACTGATGGTGATAACATGCGTGACAATAAGTGTAGCGTCAAAAGAAAAGTTTGCCAATAGCAGCCAATAGAACGAAATAAAGTAATGTTCTCACATTTCATCATTATTGCAAAAGAGTAACAATATCATGGACTAATATAAAATGTGTCCAACAGGCAGGGAAGTGTGTGGTTTTGAAGAGATGTGTTTTTACTTGGCCGTAGCGTTGATGACCAGAGTTGTGAGTAACGCTTCCCCATTATAATAACGCTGCCACGCCACATATTGCAATGGTTGAGTCGTTGCAATGAGGTATGGACTTACAATGAGGTTTGTGTGGGTGTGCATTTCTCATTGTGTATATCACGTAATAATTACAGTGTATATTGTTCCCCCAACAATGGGTCGAATGGGACCATGCCGACAATGCTACTATGCAATGGCGTCCAAACCCCAGTGTGGCAGTGTTAGCATAACGAGGTTGTTATTTACAGCACGGGAAAACAGGGCAACCATCTGAGATAATGGTAACACCATCACACGCAGCGAAATAAACATTCGTCCAAGGACGGGACGACCAACTAGTATACGTTAAATATGTAAGTTGCGAGGCTTGTTTATATACGCGAGTTGGTTCCAACAGCGAGCTTCCAAGATGAATGATTCTTATGGCGTGGATCAGAGAGAGAGAGAGTGAATAATGAACTGTGCTCTACGTTTAGTGGCGTACGTGTTTTTCCACCTCTGGAGACCCTCTCGAAAGCTCAACTCCATCAAGATTAATGAGACGCTAAGTTTGGCTAAATTGGACACCATTTTACATTTGTTTACAATGGAAGCCAAGAAAAGTACTCTAGTTAACATTAAAAACTTCAATGAGAATCTTTTTTGTTGTTTGTTCACGCAAAATAAGATTTCGAAGACCACTCATGCAGGCTGCACTGATTATCATAGTTATAGTCATGAAAATTGTTGTCAGAGAGATGGAGGATGTAGTCCACCGGCGCAAGCGGCTACCAAGCCAAGACCATACACAACATGATCTAATAATAAAAGAACAACAAAGTAAAAAAGCAAAAAGACGCAATATCACCTAGAACAAGTGCTAAAACAACAAGAGACAGCGGATATGATAATTATACACAAGATCGATATTGTATTCAGAATATTGCTCGTGGCATAATTAAAGCAAATTTTTATTTTTTTTATTTAATCGACTTCTAGTTAGACTATGTTGGAATGGAATGTCATCTTCTATTTCCGGATCAAGTTGGAGTAAACTGAATGACTAATAAGTCTACGAAGCAAATTAGACAATTTTTCAAATGGGTTTATTTCTATTTTTTTTTTTTTTTTTTTTTTTTGGTTTATCCCAAGCCATACATTTATCCAATGAACAGAGTTTAGTCACTGGCACTCAGTCATGGTCTGCCACCTTTGTAGATTGTATGTCATTACTGATGAAGAGATTAAGGCAACCCTAATTACTCTCTCACTCTCATACCTTGCACAAAGTAAGTTCAGTTCCTTTTTTTTAAATATTTTATTTCACGCAAGCGTGACAAACAAGGGACAAACTTTTAATTTCACTCCTGAAGAGAATGACGAATTTTTATTTCCAAAACTTAGCTTATAGATTATTAAAGTGAAACTGCTTTATTATTTTTTTTTTAAAGTTTTTATTATTATTATTATTATTATTCGGCTTCATTACACGTTTTTATCTTTTTATCTCGTTTATCCAATATACCAAAATTATTTCACTTGACTTTAAAAAACAACCATTATCAAAAATTGGTCAAAAGCACAAAGACAAAAGAAACAGAAGGGTAGAAGGAGCAAAAAAAAGAAGGCAAAGATAGAAGCGGGGAAAGCAAAAAAATTACCGGTGTACGGGAGGTCATGAGAGGGCTGGGCTTGGAAGTTTTCTTCTTCAAAAAATAAAGAGAGAATTAGAGAGCTATAGAGTAAGGTTTAAACGGGTTTTCCTCACATTGCGGTGAACGGTCTCTGGAAATTTTATTTTCATTTAATGGGAAAGGAAGGAAAGAGAAAAAAGAAATTACACAAATCTTTTTGGAAGACAGCCCCATTTTCAAATGGCCGGCAATTTGTATAAACTTGCCACTGTATGAGAGGTCTTTAAAGAAAAAGAAACATTTAAACAAGTTGACTTATCCTCTTATTAAAAATAATCTCTTTGCAATCTTTTTTCTTTTTTTTTTTTTTTTTTCTTTTTTCTTTTCTTGGTTTTTACTTGGCGATGTGGGACGGGCTTTGTCAGTGCATAAACATGAAGTTTGTTTATTTTTGCCAATTTTTGGCCCTGCTTTCATTTATGAGATAAGAGGAAGAAGACAAATGGAAAGTCTGTGCTTTCGCATATGTCACTGACAGCCATTTCTTATGACTCAACAAAATATTGAATACCATCAAAAAACTAAGTATGGGAGCAACTTCATAATAAATAAAAAAAAAATAAAATAAATAAATATTGATAAAAAAATGTTTTAAATTTTATTTTTTAATTTTTTAAATTTGTTTTAAATTTGTTTTAAATTTGTGCAATTAATCTGCATACATGTGACCTTTGATCTATTTCTCATGTGGATGAAGAGAATGCAGCCACTTGTACCGCTTGACTAATGAATTCCACTATTTATACATGTGCAAATTGTACATAAACAACTATAAATTTAGACGTAAATAATTTTAAAGTGTTATAAATTTTAATTTCTCTTGAAGAGAAATTTTATAATAAACAATAAAAAAAACAAAAAAAAAAGATAAATAAATAAAAGAAATGAAAAGAGTTAAATCGATGAGTGATTGCCAATGGGTAACAAGGTTCAGAAGCACATCTCAATTTTTGAGCCATTTTTATATATATATTTTTTATTATTATTATACTCTAAGTACCTTTGGTTGAGACCTTTGCCAAGCATCTTAATGCAAATTGAAATGGAAGGGAGAAGCAAAGTCCCTTTGCGAACCCATTAAGAGAGTTGTCTGCCATCACATCAGCAAGTCAAATGGCGAAACCCCTTTTCCTCTTTTATATTGAAAAGCCGTAATACTTTATCAAACAGAAAAAGCAAGAAATCTTAAACTTTATTTATTTATTTATTTATTTATTTATTTATTAGACACTTTGGGATTTCTCGTACGAAAAATTACGAAATTAAAAAACGAAATATTTTTAATTATTTTGTTGTTTTTTTTAATTTTGTAATTTGAATTTAGTATAACAGGTTCCGATTTGTCACGAAACATATCATGTACGACATTTAATCGGCGGCAGCAATTTTTAGCATAACTAGGTACCTTATCACAAATTAAACCTAAGTATTGGGCTTGTGGTTTGTGCAAGGTGTTTGACTGATTAAAAAACAAATCCGAGATGATCAAATCGCCACAAATTTGCCAAAATTGCAGTTGAAGCGAGGGAAAATGGCGGCAGAATTTGTTCAGTGCGCATGCGCAAATCAAGTCGTGTTTACGAAATAATGTCCGAAATCTTTTTTATATTTTGTTACGATATTAATAAAACGAGAAAATCAAAACGAAATCATATTAAAATTTTTTTTTTTTGATTTCGTATTTTAATTTTTTTTCGTACGAAAAATCGACGAAGTAGTCTATTTATTATACAATAAATAAAAAAAAAAAAAAAAAAAAAAACCAAAAGAGAAATAATTCTAACGGGTTTTAAAGAAGCGTACGAGACGTTATTAAAGATATGTGTAATGCTGTAAAAAGGGGTTGGAAATAAAATCTTTGTGCGAGCATTTATAGCTTGCCACTTCATGTTGGCGCCCCAATTGAAATAAATCTTTCTTTTGCTCGGTTTTGCTTCTCTTCTCTTTTCATGGGCTGTTTGAGATCGGTGCACGAGCTCCATTCATCACACCCATCTTTTTCTGTCACGAGAGGATTCGAAGAAATCCTAGGGGTTTGGCCAAATCATTTTGTCTACTTCACTTCCCCTCTTCTCTGGGAAAATCTGATTTAACCCTCTTTATTTGGTGTGAAAATGGATTTATTTCCAATTACGTAATTCCTAATTTAAAAGAGCTGTTAGAGTCCGTAAAAGGTTTAACGTACCTCGAGCGGCAAACTAATCTGCTGGTTTTCATTTTCAACAGTTTCCATCTTTTATGCAAATATTAAAGGCAAATTCAAATTCAGCCAGACCTGCAGCGATTTGTTCAATTTTTACGAAAATGTAACTTTTAACATTAATTTTATTAATTAATTAATTTTGAAAAATATTTCTATATAGTAACTTAGAATGTCTAAATGTAATTTGGCAAGAACGCCTAAGAAAACGTTATAAAGTGAAGAAACGACAATGCAAATTACTGGGCTCAGCACTCTTAGTCATAAAAACAAAAACAAAATGAAATTTTGTTCAAAGTCGACTGCTTTTTATTATCGTTAGTTTCTGCGTTGTTAAAAAAAAACAAAGACTTAAACACAATTATTGTGTAATAGCTGCACCACACTCGAAACTAAACCACCGAGAAAAATGTGATGCTGATAACCTGAGTTAATATCGATAATTAACAAGTATATTTCATTGTTTAAATTTTTTTGTCAATAGTAATTTGTCAAATTGTTTAGTAAATCCGGGCCTAGGAACTAGGATTGACTGCGGACTGATTTTTACATGTAAATAATTCTCTGTTAGGTCCCCAGAGGGTTGTTTTTTCCTAAAGCAGAAATTTATTGGATATTATAATGTAAAAGAAAAATCGCTTGTTCTGCATGGTGTGATGGAGGGAAAGTGAGGAATAAAAATGTTGGGGTTAGATGGGAAATATATTTGAAAGCTATGTCATTTGCAAGCAGAAATCCTATAAATTTCAGTGCAGGATATTTGTTGTTTTTTTTTTTTTTATTATTTTGCAACTCGGAGAGAATTTTTTTCCATATAGAACGGGTCGTTTGTGTTTTATAGCGGACAAAGTGTGATGGAAAATCATCATTTTTTTTATATTTTTTTTTTCCTCTCTTGTCCGCACTGCTTGAAAGACTACAACTTTTATTTTTAATGATGAGTATCTAAGAAAAGAGAATGATTTTTGTTCATTGGAATATCATGCAGTTTTACATTATCAAAAAAATGATCAAAAACACAAAGACGAAAGCGTCAGAAGGTAAAGAGGAGGCCACAAGGAGGCCGGGCTTGAGAATTTTCTTCACAGAGTGAGAGAGAGAGAGAGAGGTAAGTGAATTTCATAAATTAAGCCAAGTGTAACTTCATCCATGCGCAAACAAATTTGAAATTTTCTACACTTGAGGTATAATTAAAGGATGGCTTATTGGATTGAGATTACTTACGCCTTCTTTCCGCTCTCCTTTCGCTTGGTCTGACTTGTACGTGGACTGGGGGCATAAAGAGTTAAAACTTAGCATTTGTTATTTTTTTTACAGTGTGCACTCACTTTTGTAAAATTAAAAATAATTTTATGCAATAAAAAAAATCAAATTTTTCTTCCAATAGAATAAACAATAATGGAATCATCAAACTGACTTTCCCACTATTACTTTCCCAGTTTTGGGGTTTTTGGGTTTTTGTATTGTTGCGCACATTTTTGAACAACAAAACCATGATTTTTCGACTCGGCTCGACTAGAGGATTAAAATAAGATACCACAATACATACTTTCAGTACAATGCATAGGTAATTAACCAATGGGTGTTTCGTGCCCGAATTGTTAAATAGAGTTTAGTTCGCTCGTCCCTATGTGCTGGATTGCTTATTCCTAGTTATTTTTTTTTTTTACGGTACTCACTTTTGTAATATTAAAAGAATTTTATGCATGAAAAACGGAAAGAAAAAAAAAAGAAAAAAATGTTTTCAAATTTTTCCTCGTAAGTTAAAAACTAATTGTACCTTAAATTTAATAAGGGGACCTTAGGAATTAGCAGGCCTCGAGATATTAAATCATTTTTAAGTATAATGGAGTCATTTTCATAAATTTGAGACAATTTTTCCTTAGTGTTTTTTTCCCAAGGGGGCGCTGTGGGGCTTGACATTATTGCTGTCAATTGCAGTATTATGATTGAAATTTACTCTTGTCTGCAAAATACCTGAAAACTTCAACTCCCCCTCATTCTGACATCATAATGGCAACCATTACAATGATAATAGATGCAGGTTTTAATTAAGACTTTTACTACAAAATTGAGCATCTTTTTGCACTGCAGGCAAGGAAACATTGGACTAATTAAGGAAGCAAACATTTTCCTCCAGGAGGAAAAAGAAAAAAGAAAAATTTAACTCTATACTGGTCTATATGTATCATGGTGGGTGGATTTAATATAGAATTTGCGGCAGGTACTTTTCCTTTATAATTATGACCACTTTTATGGTTATAACTAGTGTAATAGTTAATAGTTTGCGGTAAACATTTTTCTGTTAGTTATAGTTATAAAATTTGAGTTATAGCTTATAGTTTATTGTTTCATTTCTTGCTTACGGAATTTAAAAATCAAATTAATTATTTTGTTTCATCATTAGGAAACTCTATTTAACAATTCGTACACGAAACTCCCATTGTAGTGGGTGGTTAATGGCCTATGCATTGTACTAAAAGTATATATTGCGGTATCTTATTTTAATTTTCTAGTTGAGTCGAGTCGAAAAATAATTGTTTTGTAGTCCAAAAAGGTGCATGCTATTGTTAACAAATGAAAACGCTTATAAAATATTTGAAAAAATTCTTTACATTTAGGTTTTTGTATTGTTGCGCACATTTTTTGGCTACGAAACAATGATTTTTCGACTCGGCTTGATTAGAGGATTAAAATAAGATACCACAATATATACCTTTAATACAATGCAAAAAAAATCACTTTTCAGTTTCGTGCACGAATTGTTGGATAGAGTTTAAATGTTTAACTAACTGCTGCTTAATTATTGTTAAACGATTATTGATATAATTTATTACAATCTAATAAAATCCTTCGTTTTAATTTTAATTAAAGAATAAATAGGAAAACTTAGCTGACACAAATTCCCTATGACTGCATTATTATTTTTTAAGTTGCAATTTTGAATTGGGTAATAAATTATGACGAGAGAAAACCACATTTACATTCGGATTTAAAGTTTTATACGTTACAAATTATGTGCCAAAGTCAATTGCGGGGAAATTAATTTATTTTTTATCTCGGGGATTTCATTTGTATTTGGTTCCATTTAGTTGATTATCGGGTTGAATTGAACATGAAGTATAGGGAAAGTGAAGTAATAATAAAAATATAAAAAAAAAAAAAAAAAAAAAAAAAAAAAACTAGGTATTTAATTGGAACTAAGTCTGATGGATGATGCAATGAAACAAAGATGCTAAGACAAGTGGGGGGTGTCATTTTTGCGCAAATTACATTTAATTATTTGTGGCTGATAGAGACTCGGCCGAAAATATTTATAGATTTTTTTTTTTAGACTCGCTGTACCGACACAACCATTGAAATGTGTGGTGTGGTAGTGTTAGTATAATTATACGCAGCGAAATAAATATTCGTCCAAGGACGGGATGACCAACTAGTAGCATTACTCTGATGTGTATTGTTACAGTCACACGTGATATTAATTTTTTTTTGAATATGGAAAATGGAAAATCTGAATTCCATTTCTGTCACGTAAATTGTTTTAATTTAAAAAAAAAAAAGTACGGTACCGAAGCGAAAAGTAGTTGAAGAAGAGCGATATGTATGTGCAATGCCATCCATCATGATGTAGTGGATCTGTTTGGCTGTGGCCTCACTGGCTCCTGAAATATGTTCCCGTCAAACGAAGGGGTGGAGACCCTTCATTAATTAATGTGGAATCTTAGGCTTCCATTAAAACACGAGAATGCCTCGTTTAAAAAAAAAAAATATTTAAAAAAAATTCAAAAAATAATATGAAAAATTTGCTTATCAATTTCTTAGAAAAGGTTCAAATGAGACAGAAATCCATCCTCCAGTTAGGGCCCGGCCCGGGCGTTTATTAATTTTCAATGTATCCTGCATTTAAGCTTATTTTAAGCATAAAAAAATACATTTTGCAGCAAGTTTCTATTGTTGAATACACAAAATAATTTTTTACTGAACGTCGGGTGCTAATTGGGACCGGCCTTAATTACAACTACAAAATTGTTATCAATAATTCCAAGTTTTGTCAATATGTGGCACATTTTGTCGATTTCGAGTAGAAAAAAAAAAAAAAAAAAAAAAATAAAAGATTGTTGCGCAGTAGTCGAGCAAGGAGATGGAAATGTTTTAAATCTTGTAGATTGGAACAGTTTGAAAAGTTAGTTGTTATCTGCGCGAACGGGTCTTGTCTCAGAAATGGGACCCCAGTCGATAGGATGCGAGTAACTCACTTTATAATCTCACCCCATCGAGAGATCTCGGAGCTCATCAAGCAGGTGATAATTGTTTTCTTGTTTTCCTGAATATCATTAACAAAAGGGTAATTACCCAGTGAAGCAAGTGCAGCTCCTCTCTCACACACACACTCTCTCTCTCTCTCTCTCTTTCTCTCGCTTTCTCTCCGGTGCACGAAAATGAATGTTTTTCGCTTCTCCCACGTCCCTTGATAAGCCATCAAGTCTCTTCTCTTGGCGTTGCACAGATAGTTTCTAATCATGCTTTTTAATTTCCCCCCTCACCTTAATTAATGAGCAATATAGCTTCCTTGCCAGTCTATAGATTCCATTGGGCTTTTACTTCAAACTCCGATCGTGAAAAAGAGTGCAAACTACGGATAAACAAAATTTAACAAATGCGGGACACTTTTGTATTATTATTACAATTTTTTTTTATTTTTTATTTTTTATTTTTTATTATTATTTTTAATTTTCAAACTGTTTATTACCCATCTTAAGTAGGATGAAGGTGTCGCTTAGGAATTAATTAAACTCATTTGATACCGCAGAGTATGGTGGTGGTAATATTATTAAAACTTCAGATGCCATGTTAAGAGAGAAAGGAACGTAGATTATACGAGGGCGACACTCCCCTAGACCTGTACCTTCGAGAATTAGTGATTTGACATTTGATATATGGTTAAATTTGCTTAAATTATTACCACCCGCCTCCTGTCTATGTTAGCTACAACTTGAACGAACGTCACTTGCTAATAATTAACTTAAAGTTAACTCGCGTTATACGACCAATATTCAAGAGAACGAGATTGACTCATTCAGTCTATCTGTCTTATTTACTCAAGATATGTTAGGCTTACAACCTGAGCAGAGAAACGAACATTTAACTCTGGTTCGTCGTGCGCTAAAATGTTGCGACGCATGGGAACTCTGTTGCGCAAAAATCAATGCTCTGCGTGTGATTTTCAGCACGTTATATTGCTGGATTCTCGCTTGCGGTAAAATCGTGCGTGGTAAAATTTTATTGCGTTTTGCGGTTTTTTAAAAAACTTATTTCGCCTCAAAATTGCGCTATTTTTAAAATTGACAATTTTTCTAAGTTTTTCTGTGTATTTGCTGCGTGTGGGAACCTCGAAAATTTTTCAATTTTAAAAATAGCGCAATTTTGAGGCGAACTAAGTTTTTAAAAAACCGCAAAACGCAATAAAAACGCGCGATTTTACCGCAAGTGAGAATCCAGCATGATTGTGGGGATGAAGTTGAAACAATTCAAACTTTAGCGCGTTGGCTAAGCACGTGAGACCAGATGGTGCTTTGACGCATGAGTTTTAACGCTTGCATGGAATTTAGGCTTCACAGTACATAAGGTACAGCAACCAGACTGACTATACAATACAAATGACAATACAAACCAAGAAGAAAGCAACTTAACAACAATATAATAACATCACACACACAACACAGCGTGTGTAACAAAGCATGATTACAACAATGAGGCTTAAAAGGCTTAAAGTAGGCATAAAGTAGACATTAGGCCCGGTTCACTAAATTTTTTTAGCAAAGCAATAAAGTTGCATGCTTTGAAATTGAAGTTTTTATTAGAAGAAATTCTATGTCTACAGGACTGGTTTGGGTAAATATTTACCTAAATCCATTTCTGGAGATATGGCTCAGGTTTAACGATAAAAAAATGAGAATACTTAAGCTCAATTTAGCTTTTTGTATGGAGTTTTCATGCTTAACAAATTTTTTAGCCGATCTGGCCCAATGAAAACACAAGTTAAACCTGAAAAACACTCAAATATAGACAAATGCTTTAAATACCTTATTTAGTAAGCTGAGCATATTCACATTCTGTGCAAAGCTTTTTCTTCCGTAATTAGTCTGATGGAGTTGAGATGTGTTATGTGTGGGTGCGTTTGATAGCTTCAAGATTGATGAGAGAAAAACCTGAGGTATTTTTATAATGATCACACACACATTCTTTCTGCTTATGCAAAGGATAGGGATAGAAAAAAATAATTGCAGAGAGAGAGAGAGAGAGAGAGAGAAGTTGAGATGGGGAAAAAAAAAGATAATGATACTGTGGCAGCACTTAAAACCTAATCTCAAAGATATATAGGATTAATCATTTTAATGTAGTATGTATACAATTTTTCTCCGAAAAGAAAGCCTCTATTTTGCATTCATTTAGAAAAGACTGGGGAAAAAATGACTGTTGTAGATTAAAAATAAATTAAGTTTTTTTTCTTCGTTCTTCGGTATCCGTATTAATATAAAAAAAAAGAAAAAAAAGAAAAAAAAGTTTCTTTTTCAAAGTGGTTAATAAATTGAAAAGAAAAAAAATAAAGATTATGGCTTGTAAATGAAATTTGTAGTTGGCACATCTTAGATGGGCATTAGGCTTAGTTGGCATGGAAAATGATTTTTGAAAGCCGGGGTCTTTCGAATGAACATTGAATCAATAACTGGGTGCTGATAGCAAATGATTTATGTTCACTGCCAATGATTCCATCAGCCAGAAATGTATTTGTGCTAATGTTTCACATGACTTGCAAGATTTCTCTTCCCCCTCCTTTCTTTTTGCTTTTCTCTCTTCAGTTTGCTATTCATTGACTGTCAAAAGACATGAATTTTTCTATCAAAGGGAAATGCTCTTATTGCTTTGCTCATCTACACGCGTGTATTATTGCGCGCCATGCTTATTATAACTGTCAAAAAATTGCCAACTCATTGGCCAACAACAAAGACAAATGATGGAAATTTTTTATTATATGCATATCGAGTAAAATGTTTAGCAATAAGTTAATGTCTTTTTTCCCTACTCATGAGGAAAGTTCTTTTTTTTTATTTTATTTTATTATTATTTTATTATTTCATTTTATCATGTTGTAATCTATAAAATGTTGAATATTGAAATGTCGAACGATTCAAAGAGTTGACTAAGGAGAGCGAGAGAGAAAATTAAGTTTATAGACATAAGCGGCGACTTAGGCCATACACGTCTTAAATCTGACATACTGAAACTGACACACGGTACTAAATCTGAATTGGCTACGGAATATGTCTTTGTTATGAAGCAGAACTCGAGGTTAATTTTAGAGTAGAGCGACGGCCACCATGTCGCCATAAGGCGTTGGAACGGGTTTAACAGTGTCAAGATTTTGAAAATTTGAAATGCAGTGAAAAATGTCTAAGACAACGAAAAGTAAAAACTAGACGTTAGACATTCTGACATTATAGAGACATTTTGGTTTTAGTCATTTTGTGTTATCGATGGTGATTCAGATGCAAAGAGAAAGGCATTAGTCGCGATGAGTTTATCCGATTGGATGTAGATGAACGCAGGTTTTTGATTTAGCTCATATTTCAATTTGGTGGCGGATGATCCTTTTAGTGGAGCTATTGATAAGTGGTTTACGCGCCAACATGTGGCTGGCTATAAATCAAATTAAGTTGACGATCGCACATATCCACGAAGCCGTAGTTAACAATATGTGTCCATTGCAGCATCGAGACAGATCATCTGTCAGTGATTAAGCGAATTAATCGAGATGGCAGGTGAAGCGCAGATATTCATTTAATCCGTTAGTGGTTTTGGTTTGCCCTTGATTCTCGCCATTTATCTATTCGAGCCTTCTTTGTGCCGGCATCAAGTGCAATAACAGTCGACAAGTTGCAATCAGTTGCCTCGCACATTGGAAACCGCAACCCAAGCACTGCTTGACTAATTGCTGCCTATAAATTTCATTCTTGCTGTTTGTTGTATCTGCAACTTGCACACACTTCGATTTCGAAATGCAAGTGCACTTCTACTTGTCACGAGTGTTCGATAAAGTAAAGTATTTTCACTTTGACTCCAGTATTTTTTTCTTCCTCTTTTCCTCTTTCCTCTCTTTTCCTCTTTTCCTCCTATCCGTCTCTTTGAAATATTGTATGCGAGTTTCCAAAACATTTCATTCCGGTAACTGGCAACATTTTATTGATTTTTTTTTCTTTCTCATCCAACCAACAGCTTTTTGAGTGAGGGGAGTTTAGCAATTTTTCACTTTGGTGTGTTGGCATATTTGTCAAGTGAAAGAGGTAATGGGATGTCAATCGAACGGAGAGGGGAGGAAAAAAATTGGAGTTGGAGTTGTGTACAATGGTTTAAATTACAAACTGCGATTTCCATAAAGTGTGCTGCAAAGTGTTGTATCCGTCAAGAACATTGTATATAGTAAAAGATTGTTCATCCAAACACTATCTAATGTTATAGTGGTTATTGTTGTGGATGTGAAAAAAGTGAAACACAATATCAACATGAAATGATCTACGGTAAGCAGAGGACTATAAGATAGATAGACCTATGGAATTCCAAATTAACACAAAGCGGAAGAGAGAGAGAGAGAGAGAGGGTGTAAGCGGCTGCTACGGCCATAAACGCCATTAACTGACAAAAAAGAATTGACGTACAAGAACTGACATTAAAACTAAAAAAACCAGGTCACAAAGCGGGAACACGGACGCATTATAAAACGCAGCTAAAAGAAATTGATGCAGTTGAAAATGGTCAACATTCTTTTAAACTCTTCATACTGTAATTGCGAAAGCCACTCCGCGCTGCCACTGACCATTTGAAAAATTTTTGCTTCTCAAGAATTTAAGAAATGTCTCTTGGCCATCATCGTGTGGTGCGGATATTAAAAACCTTAGCAAGGCTGTTTACATACATGAAAGGAGTCATAGTATTTTGTTATTGTTATAATAGGATTCGAGTTTACTACTAATTGCAATTGTAAATGTTAATTTCCTTAGAATCATTTTATCAAGAATGAGCGAGTGATTTTCTTTCGTCTGCCGGTAATTACCTCGCGAGACAATTGCAAGACTGATGCGAAAATGAGACAAAGCGAGTCGCAATTGAGAGGATAGGGGGTGCTGTACTGGCATGGAAAATGGCATGTTATGAAAATGATGTGTAGTTTTCAGACTTCTATTTACTTTGCTTAGCCTCCGGGCTACGTTTTGACGCACAAAAGGCCAGCAACGGCATCTATCTCAAGAAAGTGAGTGCACAAAAGCGCGACAAAGGCAGTTGCAAAGTCCAATGACCAGCATTAGACTTGGCAAGAACAAAAGAAGAGATTTTTGCCGAGCAAACTGCGGTGCAATTCGAGAGAGAAAGGTGATGTTGATAAAGAGCGTCAACTGCAGCCTACTATCTTGTCATTTCCTTGCATTGCTTAGCTCTTGTTGTCATTCCTCTGTGCTATACTCTTGTCACCAATATATAAAGATAGGCACAAGATAAAGAAAAATGTTAAATCGACAAATATTACAAAGCTTCAACTTTAATTCTAAAACCTGCCAATATTTACCTCAATATTTTGTCAAATGGTATTGTTGCGGTGCTTGCACCTGTAATTCATTTGTTTATTTTTTAATGTGATCTTTGACTCTGGTCACTTTGTGCCAGCTGTGGCATCCATCTCAGAATACTTCCAAAGCCCCTATTCCAATACAATTGATGTAGTCGATTCGTAATTGTCTATTTCACACGCATGATTGATTCCATGATGTTGATGCATATTTAAATGAAACGTGTTGTGTGTTGTTGGTTGTTGGTTCCAATCTAAACTCTATGCAACAATTCGTGCACGAAACTGAAAAGTGAATTTTTTTGCATTGTACCGAAAGTATATATTGTGGTATCTTATTTTAATCCTCTAGTTGAGCTGAGTGGAAAAATCATTGTTTCGTAGCCAAAAAATGTGCGCAACAATAGAAAAACCCAAATGTAAATAATTTTTAAAAATATTTTACGAGCGTTTTCGTTCGTTAACAATGGCACGCACATTTTTGGACTACGAAACAATGATTTTTCGACTCTACTCAACTAGAGACTTTCAGTACAATGCATAGGTGATTAACTAATGGGAGTTTACCTGTGTTACTCTACTTCATTTACGTTTTTCACCACCATATATAAAACACATGTAAATTTGAGCAAAAATTTAATAAACCAATTAGTGAATTACTAAAACATTTGATTTCCTGTCACGCAATCAAACGTCAAGTCACGAGCCGTTGCTTAATTAATTGCAAAGCGCTCGATCGGACTGTTGTTGGGAAACAAACTCACTCACTCACTCACTCTTATTATTGATGTAAGGTTTCCCCTCTTATGAATATTTTTGACACCCCTTCTTTTCTTTCTGAACTTCAACCTGAGCAAATACCAAGAGTTGCCTTCGTTCTCAGTGTCGAAACTCGATTCATAACTAATTAAAAGCTCGCCAATCTGTCCCCGTGGTCTTGTTTGTGCCAAGAATTGTGGCTTGTCAAAAGGCATAGGAAAATTGCTCGACTTGGCTTGGCTTCATCACAATTTTTCAACTAATAGTTTACCAATAGAAAAGAGATGAAAAAAGATGCAATGTTTCAAGATTTTCACATTTTTTCAAAAATATTCTTTTGTTGCCACATTTGTCACAATGTTGACAAGAGGTAGGCATCAGATGATGGTGTGGTACAGGATGATCTCTCTCTTTCTCTTTCTCTTTCTCTTGCTACTGATAATAATGGCCGATGCTGGAAGTAATTGTAGGGTTAATGTCCATGCCAAAGTCTAGGAACCGTCGACCAGGTGAGCTCAACTGCCTTTTGTGTGCTGTTAGAGAAAGAGATGTTGGCAGAATGTAATCAAAACATGATTAATGACCAGCATTACTTGCAGTGAACAACATCTGTTATTGGATCATTAAATCCTTTAGTCACTCTTATTGATTAGGCGAATAAAGTTTTTTGAAAAAATATACCTTATATAAAAGATGTAATGTTTTTGGTTTTTTGGTTTTTTTTCTTTCTTCTTTCTTTTTGGTTGAGGGCCAGGAGGAGGAGGGCGGTTAAAATCCAAGTTGGTGCACTAAGTGTAAGAAAATGAGAAGGTTTCTCATTGGTAATTACCTGGAGTCAGAGGGTTGTTGGATGAAATTAAATATGAATTACCTTGTTTCAAGGGTTGAGTTAAGTTGAAATTACATTTTGCTGACACGGGCTTTTATGCGACAAATAATTAAAGGGATAAATTTACATAGGAAAGGCAGGCAGGCAAATTTCTGCTCTCTGTTTTCAGCTAAACTGAGTGCCACCCAAAGGTGAATTGTTCAAATGAGCTGTAATTAGGAGTAGTGTGTGCTTTTGGTCTGTTCTTGTTGGTTTTTCTTTTTTTTTTTTCTTTTTTTTTAACTCTTTCCATCACGTCTTGTATCGAGCTGGTGAAACGTCTTATGGATATTAATGATATGTGCCAGCTCATATAAATGTCAGGACTGGGGTGTGCCTTAATGAAACCGGCCTGTCAAGAAACTGGCGCTTCTGTCTAAGCTCATATTATGGGGTTTTAACTCTAATTCGCTTCTGGATTATATGCTAAAACTAAAATGCAATTTGCTTTTTTTTTTATAAATTTATTTATTCGACATTTTTGGCCTCTTTCGAATATAAAGGTATTGGCTATTTTTTTCAAATCAGTAGCTGCGTTTAATTCATCTGTCATAATCCAATTCTTACAATTCTTTCAATTGTCGATTGTGCAAAGCATGCTGGGATAGGGTTGCTAGGCAACTAAGAAAAATATATTTTGTCAGCCATCTTGGATAGCAAGTGTAATTCAAATAACACAAAATCTTATCCTTAAAAATTCATAGAAACTCACTGAAATGAGCTACAGGTTTGATTTTTTTTAAAATGTAGCCAAAGTATTTCTATACTTGGCAAATTTATTTCAAACCTTTATCTCCATTAGTTTTTTAGTAAACACACCAAAACCGGAACCATACAACATTAAAACCGGAACCTTCGAACACTAAAACATTCATAGAAAATCACTGGAACGAGCTACAGGTTTGATTTTTTTTTTAAATGTAGCCAAGGTATTGTTACATCTGGGCAAATTTATTTCAAACCTCCATCTCCATTAGTTTTTTAGTAAAAACACTAAAACCAAAACCTTAGAACACAAAAACAAGTTTGAAAATTCGATATTGGAGCCGAGTCAACATTGTTTTCATCCTCCGACTTTGCTTTTATCCCTACTTGACAGAAATATTAAGTCATATTAACAATTAACAGTTACAAAGTGATTTGAACAGACCCGCCAAAAAATGCCGTGTTTTCTATTTATGTTTGCTGTAGCCAAGCTGTCCTCCTTCTGGTATGTAAGTTCTTTTATATGTGTGCCTAAATGTGATTGCACTTTTAGAATTCTAAAATAGTAATATTCTATGAATTTTCAAACTTGGTTTTGTGTTCTAAGGTTCCGGTTTTGGAGTTTTTACTAAAAAACCAATGGAGATAGAGGTTTGAAATAAATTTGCTCAAATGTTGAAATACCTTAGCTACATTTAAAAAAAATCAAACCTGTAGCTCGTTCCAGTGATTTTCTATGAATGTTTTAGTGTTCGAAGGTTCCGGTTTTAGTGTTCGAAGGTTCCGGTTTTAGTGTTGTATGGTTCCGGTTTTGGTGTGTTTACTAAAAAACTAATGGATAGAGGTTTGAAATAGATTTGCCCAAATGTAGCAATACCTTAGCTACATTTAAAAAAAAATTAAACCTGTAGCTCGTTCCAGTGATTTTCTATGAATGTTTTAGTGTTCGAAGGTTCCGGTTTTAGTGTTGTATGGTTCCAGTTTTGGCGTGTTTACTAAAAAACTAATGGGAGATAGAGATTTGAAATGAATTTACCTAAATGTAGCAATACCTTGGCTACATTTTAAAAAAAAAATCAAACTTGAAGGTCGTTCCTATGATTTTATATGAAGTTCTAACTGGTAAAGTTTATGTTATTTGCTATCCAACATGCTATCCAACATGCTATCCAACATGGCTGCCAATAGTGCAACCTTGAAATGACGTCATTGTATGACGCGTAATGCAAGAGCCCTATTGACGCTTTTTACGTCATCCAACTGATAATCCAATTCTTCTGGCATGTCCGGAAGGAATACTATCTTGGAGTCGATTATGAGAATTGAAATCCAATTGTTCAGGCAGCCATCTTGGATTTAGCGATATCGGTATAATTGGATTATATATATATATATAATCGAGAAGAATTAAACGCAGGTATTGTTAAGAATTTGGATGTATCAACCTCGAAATTAGTGTGATTTCTGTGATTGGCTTATTTTTTTATAGAAAAGTCTGAAAATTTGGGGGTTTTTCCACACATATTGCAACGTGACGAGCTTAAGGTGACGTGACATTGCGATGGAATTATCAACGATTTTTAAGTTAATTTTCAGTGACAGCTGACTTGGCTTCGATGATGAATGTGTTTTCTCGAAATTGATAGACCAAAGTAAAAAAAAAATAGCAAAACTGAGTGGGAGGAGAGAGGGGAGATCGTGGTATTTTTCTTTTTCTTCTTCTTTTTCTCTCTTTATACTTCACATAAATCATAGCCATCGCTGGGCTGTGCGAGTAATTCTTCTTATTCGAAGCGTATGTTTAAAAAAGAACCGATGAAATATTCTCTCCTAGTGAATTAATACATCATAATTCATGTCACGTTGTAACTAAGTTTACAATTACTATTATATTGCAGTTGCATCATACACCGACTGCGGTGTCCACATCCCTCTTAGTGTTACCATTAGTGGTCACTTGATGAAAGCATCACCTGTGGAGTTGTTTTATGTAAATTAAGTATGATGAAGATACTTTAGCAATCGTAAGACGTGGCGGCTAAAGTGTAGTTTAGGGGCACCTCTCCAATTTTGATAAAAAAATTACCTACTAGACGTAGTTTTATGTGCAGATTCCGAATCTGCAATTCGTTTTTGTCGGAAATGCACTGAAATTTGATTTAAATTTCAATTTCCAGTCCACTTTAGTGGTAAGGCGAGGTCAGCCCATCGCAGGTGTTAGGCTAGGACATGAAGAAAGTGAACTGGAAACCGTAAATCGTAAAGTAAACTTTTACCGAAGTGCTTCTTTTTGCACGCTTGAAAATGCTAAAGTGAAAGCGTGATTTAACAGTGGCGCGTCGTACTTGCGCTTTTTCGCGTGATTTTCAGTGTGGCGTGAGAAATTTCATCGCAAATGAAAATGCACCTTAATAATGTCATTGACAGTAGCTGCATTCCAATATTCCAGTCTTAGTTTTAGGTGTCAGTTTTAGTTTTCGTTTTAGAGTTTTCGTTTTAGTTTTAGGTTAATTTAGGAATGATTTCGTTTTGTTCAGTTTCCTAATTTCGTTTTGTTGATTTAAACGGGTTTTAAATTGGTCAATCGCACCTAAAACGCGTGTTGTTTTCCGGAAACGCGAAGATTTACACGTTTTTGTTTCACCCACGTTTTGCTGATGAAACGAAAACTATGTCGGAAGTGACGTCATGGTCACCAACACGAAACGCGCGTTTCAGTTCGTTTCAGTCGTGTTGGGAATATTGGAATGCAGCTAGTGTGATTTTGAACTGAAACACAAACAATGATGCAACAAACTGAGTTTAGCTTTTCGAGCTCGGAATCCATCGTAATTTAGAGCGAAAATTGGTTCGTAACATTGTTCGTCTTTTTATGAGGATACCGAAGTAATTGAAAAACTCCTCTCAGTTAATGGCCTTTGAACTGCTGCTTTTCATTTCAGCCAAAAATTATTTCACTCTAGAGGCCGCTCAAATTAAAGATGGCTTCTTTTTTTTTTAAAAAAAATAAAGAGTATAGATGGCGTTGTTATTCAGAGAAATTTTAAACAATCAGCACCCGAGAGCACTGGGCCCAGTGACGCTTGTTGAAATGGACAGTTGAGTTAATAGGATTTTTCAACAAGTGAGAATGTGGAATGAAAAACACTAACCAAGATAAATTGGTTCGTTAAGTACTTTTGTTTTGGCCGATAGCTTGTTCTATTTTTCATGCTCGCCCACAGCAGAAGCGAGTGTTCGCTTGTCCTCTCTTAATCATTTGACTTGCATTATTTACCAAGTCCAAAACGATGCAGTTTTAGCGCAGAGGCCAATGGGAGATGCGAAAGGAAATCAAGTCACACGGGATGGGAAGGGCCGATCTTGGTCTCGATCTGAATAGGCAAATTGCAATTTACATGCAATCTTAATTAAGCCCTTGTGCTTGCCAAAACGTTTTATTCATGACTCGGCTCGTTGTGAGCTGGTAATTAAAATCATTTGTTGTATTTTTTTTTTTTTTTTTTTATTTTTTTTTTTTTTTT
>JH431846.1:333899-375209 GCA_000239455.1 Strigamia maritima | reverse complement strand
AAGAGGACAACGCGAGATTGAAGCGTATAATTAATTGATTCGAGTAATCTTATTAGACTGGAGGGCGAGCTCTTGTGTCACTCACTCGGTCCAACGGAGTCTCTACGGAGAAGGAAAATGAGTTTGCGAGATAAAAACTTGTTGTGACAATGATTTCACTCGCTTGTTAGTTTGCTGCCAAAGTTTCCTTTGATGATGATGATGCTACTTTGCATTCTATCTTGTAGTTGTTTTTTTTTTTTTGTTTTTTTTGTTTAAAAAGAAAATAATTGCTAAAATGAGAATTCTAAATTACGTCATCATGTTATTGTTTTATAGACACCTTTTAGGATGAATTGTCCAGGAATGAAAAGATAAAAGCAAGAGTAGGCATAATGGTTAGTTCACATTGAACGTAACGTAACGTAACTTACAAAAATTTAGCATTTAGCGTAATTTAGCGTAATTTAAGGAAAGTAAGCATGGTTTAGTTTACAGTTTGTAGACAGCAAATGTAAACCGACTACCGTGTATACTCGCGTATAAGTATTCGGGCCAAAAGATTTTTACCCGATTTTAACATCAAAGTTGGGGGGAGGGGCTTATACGAGGGGTCCGACAATCAGGATTTGACATGAGAAAGATTCGAATCTTTGATAAATATTTGGGATTCGGCAGGATTCAGAAGATTCAAAAAATTAATAATTTGGTACCAGATTTAATGTTTTTTAAATTTTGGGTTGTTAGTAAACTGACAATGAAGTCGGTGTGCTTTTTACAAGCATTTTAATACAAATATCGCGCAAAATTGCAACCTGGCGCTGCAAGCAGTGCACCAGCGTTATCATTACAATATCGACTACAAATATCGCTATAAAATTATCGATATTAATTTATTTTAATCGATAATAAAGAATTTTTTGTGATTCGGGATTCAGGATTCCGAAGATTCAGAAGGACTGTGAGAAAGATTCGGACGAATGTCGGACCCCTCGGGCTTATACGCGAGTATGTATGGTAATCACGCAATTTCTCTTTCCATCTCGTTTTTCATGCGAGAAACAGACATTTTCTCATTGGTTGTCCTAGTTTCTTAAGTTACGTTACTTTCTACTTTAAAATTAATTTTGAAGTATGAACTTAAGTTTTCGTTGGTGATTTTAAACCCACAATGCATTGCGCAGTTATCTTGCGTTACGGAGTAGTGTGAACACCAATGTGAAGTACGGTAACCATAGATCACAAACGGTAGACTCCAAACGTACCGTTTTAATCTTAAAACCATTAACAATAGGTGCATTCAGAAACTAAAACTCGTCAAAAACGAGTTTTGCAAAAACACATGTTTTGTGTATAATTCTGAGTGTGAAAATCTGAGACACGTTTTAGCTAAGTTTTAGCTACGTTTTGGCTTCGTTTTAGCTTCTATCACATGACTTGAAGCAGTCATGTGACGTCTAAAACAAATGGCGCCAATCTAACTCTACAACAGCAAAGTTAGATACTGCGCAGACGAGTGCGCAATTGTAAGACACAACTCGTGTCTCGTGAAACGCTGGAATTGTAGCGTTTCTTGATTTAAACCTAAAGGTTTCCGGACATGACGACACATTTCAGGAAACGAAACGAGGGAAACGACTGAAACATGAAAATGTTTTAGTTTCTGAATGCACCTAATACTTTCTTACTCTTAAAAAAATTCAGGTTAAGCAAGAAGGCTTATAATTATTATTGTCATCATTAAATATTAATTTCCAAAAAAATTCTAGTTGGGAAATGAATACTCGAGAAAATAAATGTTTGGTTTGAAGGAAAGAAGAAAGTCGTGATGTTTTTTTAGCAGTGTGCCAGATAGAATACGCACGGGGTGAGAAGCGCACATTTCTGGTTGACTTAGTCTTGCTAAAGACATAAATCCGGCTCTGTGAAGAAGCATGGAGTATAAGTTTGTACATGTAGTCTATGGCTAAAAATTGTTTTCAATTTTTTGATTCAATTTTTTGATTCAATTTTTTGATTCAATTTATTAAATGAAAAAGGTAATTTAAAAAGAAAATGGTTGTCAATTGTTGATACTATGGCAACAGGGCAAACATGAGTGCGAGAGATTGAGAGAGAGTTGTACATGTTTGATTTACAACCCAAGAGTATTGAAGCCATAAAGTTTGTGTTATTACTCGAATCGCGAGTTCTTTTTCCAACACACAAGTGATACCGGTATGTAATAAAAGATTATTTTTTAAATTTTTATATTCGTGGTGAGAATTTCTCTCGTTTTGATTAAACCTTTAAGTATATTGAGGTTTATTATTTCTTTGTTTGGAAATAAACTTGCATGATTTATTGTGCGCACTCGTCTGCATCAATCCGTCAACCCATTATATAGCTGCACTCGTAAAACTGAAAATTGAGCCAATAACCGAGTTTGCTAGCCTCATAAAAACCCAATTTATTAATTAGAAATCTTCATCTACCGTACTTTATACCATATACTGCATGTACTATGTATAGTTATGTGGGGGGGAAAAAAATTTAAAAAAAAACAACCGAATGAAGGTTTTTTTATATGGTCTTTCACATATTAAAATTAAAATTTTGACTGTACACTTGACCTTTAAGGATTTTGCATAAATTGTTGGACTGCAAAAGGTTTGATTGTAAATCGAATTGTGTGGATGGATTTTTCTACTGCTTGTTTTATGAGCTCGATAATTAATTGTCGCTAATTAGCTGCAAGTAGTAATTAAAATTTAATTAAAGGCAGAAATTAAAATTTCCATTTTCCAATATGATTAGGACGGAGAAGTTTTCCACTGTGTGGATACCAAAGACATATTGATTTACCCTATTCCAACACTTCGACGACTCTTTTTCCGGATAAATGCGAGTAATATTAAAATGATGGCCAATCAATATATATATATATATATATATACTAGGTTTAAACTCATTCCACAGATTCAATCTAATTAAGGCACTTTTAATAAAGATAAGAAGAAAAATCTATTTCAAGAAATGTCGTATGATTTAGCGATGCAAGTGTATTTTTAGTCTTTGGATCGCTTTGAATTGTCAACACAAATTATGAGTGAAAATAACAAAAAGAAAAAAATGAAAGAGTTAGCTGTGACACTTTAAGGAAAATAATTACTCTGTCTAAAAATACAACTTGAGGATATTAGATTATTAAAAAAATGTTTGCGAAAGAGAGCAAAGAGATTCTTTTGCTATTTTGCTAGAATGGCATTTTTGAAGAAGGGCAAGGAGAAGAGGAGTGTGTTGTTAAAGTGGAGATTTTTTAATTTTTTTTTTTTTTTTTTTGTCTAGGTTGAAAGAAGAAAAAGCCGAATGTGATCGCAGTGGTGTCTTGGCCTTGGACCACCGAGTAAGGGACTTGAGCCAGTTGAATGGTGAGATGGCAATTTAGTTTTGAAAATGAGTTGGTCAAGTGAGGCAATTAATTTTTTTTTCTTGGGAATAATTGATATAAGATGATATGAGGTTTTGTTGGTCTGAAAAGATCTTTTCAATTTTTCTAAGGTGCAGTAGTTAAAATAAAGTTACAGAAAATTATTTTTTTTATGCAGATTATTCACCGTCAGGTTCATCCAACGGGCACAGTCCTGTCTTGAATTTATCGCAAAAGAGTTCAGGAGGAGGAGACCACAGCGGAAGCGAGGGACCTATGAACGATGGCAATGACGACGACGATGATAATATTAGCGATGTGGATGATGACGATGACAAAGATCAAGGTGAGAAATCGATTTATTCAAGAATCACCTCGAAAGTGAAAGAGGGTTTTGGAATTTCTTGGTATTTTCTGTGATTTTATTTTGGTATTTTTCATAGTTTTTTGATAATTTTTACTAATTTTTGGATAATTTTGGATAATTTTGGATAATTTTTGATAGTTTTTGATAATTTTTGGATCATTTTTGATAGTTTTTGATAATTTTTGGATCATTTTTGATAGTTTTTGATAATTTTTGGATCATTTTTGGATCATTTTGGATCATTTTTGATCACTTTTGATCACTTTTGATCATTTTTGAAATTTTCTGAAATTTTTGATAATTTTTGATAATTTTTGATAATTTTTGATAATTTTTGATAATTTTTGACAAATTTTTGGATTATTTTTGGATCATTTTTTGGTTAATTTTTGAAAATATCTTTGAAAAAAATCACCAAAATATTCAAAAAATTTAAAAAAATCATTTTTGATTGAACAAATAATTTTCAATTAGAGTTGAGCGATTGTCCAGACGTGACGAGTACGGCAAATGGCGACCGAACCACTTCAGCCCAAAACTTGACATACGCTTCGTTGCTCGGTGGCGATGGGTCTTCGGGTATTTCATCAACAGAAACCCTTTTGAGGAACATTCAAGGACTTCTCAAAGTGGCTGCTGATAATGCGAGACAACAAGAGCGACAGATCAACTACGAAAAAGGTAATGAAAGAAAGAAATTTTTTTCTTTTTCTTTACTTTAAAAAAAAAATGCAGAAGAAAATGTTGGAATCACATTTCAAGAAGTGATGGTGATGGTGTTGGTTTTGTTTTATGAAATGTGTTTTTATCCAAAGTGGCGTGGAGTTAATTTGCATATTTTGCACACAATATCTCATTCTCTTGGGATTTGTCTTCAGAGCTTGTAATCTTCAGATTTCAACCTATTCCCTCGTCTTTGACAAAGACAGAAAAATTTAAAAGAAGAAAAGAAAAAAAATAGAAAAATGCAAACTTTAGTTTGTCTTTGTTTTAACGGCATAAATTAATCAAAAATGTTTGCGAGTAATTGGATACTTTCATTTTGGTTTCATTTTTCTCATATATTCATTAATTGGCAAGATAAGTGTCTTTATTTCTAGAATAACACAACTTAAGCAAACATACAATATTTTGCCATCATCTTAAAGAGTTTACGACATCGCAATTTTTATTGGTCCAATGGATCAAGCATCATTTAAAACCCTTGAATAATTTTTTTCAGATTTTTTGGAAAAATGTTCTCGGGGTTAAAACCCATCCAACAATGTTAAAGTTGTGAAAATGAGCAGACGACAAAATGAAAAAAATGAAAAAATGAAAAAATGAAAAAATGAGAGCGAGACCAAATCGAGAATTTGCGCGATTGTTACTAAATGGGATGTAAACCCTATGTATTTAACATGGAGAATACCAACTGTGACGTCAGAAACAGCGCCCCTCCAGCAGCTTCACGAATCTCAAATAAACTGTTTTGGGAGACCTTGCATTTGCTTCAGAGAAAAATAATTTTTTTAAACGGGTCCGTAAACTTTAAAAAAATAAATAAAAATCATTTCGGACATTTTAAGGGATAGCGAAAATTATTAAGCTATAAAATATCTGATGCCGTAAACCCTTTAACTTATGCTTAATTCACACTTGAACCACTTTTGTAAAAGTTATGACTTTCTAAAAGTTTAATTTCTACAACTTTCAATTCATCCTCTTCTTCCTGCGAAGAAGTTTTGTAGAAGTCTGTGACATTTTGCAACCAAAAAAGGGTAATGCACCCCTTTAAAAACCTGCGGATTATTTGTCCGGCAAAATGGAGACAAATGTGTGGCAAGAAAAATTAAAAATATTATTGTTGTTAAACAATGTGGTAAACCATGTGGCCACTCGTCAGGGGGGCGTGTTTTAGAGTTCTGACGTCAGGTTATAGAAGAGATTTCTTAAACTTAAGTTGTAGAATAGTCCGACATTTTGATCCGAGTTGTATAAAACCGGATCAAGTTTGAACGCAAGACTTTCCGAAAGTGGGTACTTTTGTACATAACGTACAAAAGTGGTTCATGTGTGAACAGGACATAAAATTCTTCAAGGCGGCAATTGGAATCGGGTGTCTATTGAAGAATTTACGATAATAGGAATATGCATCGCATCATAATCTGAACTTATACTAAATACATAAAGAAAAAAAAGGAATGTTGGTTGCACATGTTAAAAAAGAATAATTATTTTTATTTTTATACCTTGACATATAAAAAAAGGTTTTTAAAATTCTATTTGTGGACTTTTCAACTCATTTTATGATAACTTAGTCGAGGCATGCTTCTACCCTATCCCTTTTGCCATTTTACAACCGGCCTCTCAAAAGGCAATGAAAATTGCTGTCAAATTATATTTGATGAAAATAGCCGTCTATTGAACTGAATTCAACGGAACTCCCAACAGGACTTTTGAGAAAAATAATAAATAAAAAAGAGAGGGCGGCCTCATATATTATTATTTATTATATATCTATAACGTTGAGAGTCACATACGAGTTTTTGATGGGACACAATTCATGCTCTGCACATATATACACAAGGCGCTGGTTTTTTATGCCAGAGCTATCAAGAATTATTGCTCAAATCAACTCGGTTTTACTTCCTGCCGCGGTGGCGTGTACATGTTTTCGTTAGAGTAAACTGCACTCGAAGCTCACGCTGGATCCACGTTTTCTTGTAATGAAGGGTTGTTTAAGTATCGAATGAATTCGCACTAATCATAGTATTAATATCAGTCTATCGGTTAAATGCGAAATCAATCAAAAGTAGGCGTGTTGTCTTTTTCTCTTCACAGTCAGTGAGTGAGTGAGTGACGTTTTCTATTATTCTTATTCAACTGTTTTTATTAATGTTAATTTGCCATTCAAAAATGAAAATATAATTATTACTTTAGGAGTGTGGTGCTTCGTGCCACTTTCCCTGGACGCATCCTTCAAATTTTTCTATATTTGATGATGTTATTTTTTTTTTTTTTTTTTTTTTTTTTTTAAATAAATTTTATGAAACTTTTGGGAAAAAAATCGATATTATCATTTTTATTTTTTATTTTTTTGAAATTATTGAAAATTTATTTTTTGGAAATTTTTTTACTGTTACAACAATTGTGGCGCTCCTGACAATAACTATTATACTAATGTAGTACTATAGTCGATTTTCAATTTGTTCATTTCATCTGACTCGCGAGTTGATTTTGATCAATTGCACGCACAAACACATGTCAACACTAAACCATTATGCCACACGGTCATTTAAAACATTTACCCATCAATTATAAATAAATAACTAAATAAATAAATAAAAAAAAAAAAAAGAATAAAAATGAGAGGAAAAAGCCTTTTGAAATAATGTCAACATAACAAATGATTCATGATTGCTTTTCCCATTTCTAAATATCTCTCATCGCTCGACAATTTAGGTAGAACCTCATTTTAACGAACCGTTTTAAGGAAATTATCACTTTAAAGACTTAAAAAAGTCTCTTAAAATGGCCGAAATGGTTTTTATTTTTATTTTCTATTAAATATCTCAAAATATTTAATTTGACCTTGTTTAGGGACATTGTTGGCCACTGCTAGCAGAGCGCTAATTGTGACGCTCCCATGAGGTTCGTTAAACTGGGGTTTTAATTTTTAAATTGTAAGGGAAACAAGTCATTCGCTAGTCAGCCCAGTAGTAGTTTAGCAATTTGGATTTGAAAAAGAATTAATGAACGTATGTCGAAATGGACACCCCTAGCCCTAGTACTGTCATCTGATAGGAAATCGACAAGGAGAAAAATATATGATGATTACACTGGCCTGCCAAGCAGGTGGTCGTTTAATTTTTTCTCTCTGTGTATATTTTGATATGTGTGACATTAAAACTGTTGCTATAGGGATGTATGAAATGAAATGAAAAACATGAGCCATATGCTTTATTGTCGCTCAATTACGGTGTTTTACAAAATGTGCTTGATTTTGTTGATAAGTTTTGATGAGTCGTAAGCCTTGTAACACACGCATCAACTAGTGCTGTAATAACTTCTTAGGCCTAATATCTTTCTAAGTGCCTCGTGGGAATTTTGATTACAAATTAATAACACACACCGGTTTATTCTGACATTTATTTTTGCCGGCTACTCAAAAAAAAAAATGTCGTTTCACGCTCTTTACCAATTTTATTGACAATTTCGAAATTTATTAATAGTGAATTAAAAATGTCACATAAACATGCAAATTCAACAAGTAATTTGTTACGGGCCAAAATATTCGTGTATTTGAATTAATAATTTTTGTTTTTTGACGTACAAATGCAATTTCGCTAAGATATGAAGCAAAATATAAATTGTATTAAAAGAATAAATGATGTTAATATTATTTATTGCGATGTTTTACAATTAAATGAATACCTGGTTCTAGCTAGGTATTCTAGGTCGGAATCGGCTATCGGCTGATTTATCGATATTCGGCAAATTTGTCAAAGTCTAGTAGGTATGTGGCTATTTGTTGAATTCAGCTAAATGACAGCAAATATTATAAAATTAAGATTATGATTAACGATTTATTCAAATACTTGCCAGGCATTGAATGCAAATTAGTTAATGCTCAAGAATTTTACAATTGAGTATTTTTTTTTTTTTCTTTTTATAGTTTTTTGAAAAATCTGGTTGGTATTCATGCAATTCGGAGCCAAGATTATTTTGTTTTCAATTAATTTTTCATAGCAAAGTCAAGGCAGACATGATATGCATAGCCACAGGAGAAATGCATAATATGCATTACCAATTACTGACTTATTCTTATCAGACTGGTAGCGTGAAATATTATACTGAGAGGTGTCTGTGAGAGATTTGTAATACTAATCTTTCTCTTTTTTTTCTTTTTCTTCTTCTTTCAATATGATAATATGACAAGTTGAAAAATAATTAGAAAAGACACCAACAAAGAATTTTCACTTTGGTCGTTTCGCTTAAAAAATTCTTTCTACTTTTTTTTTTTAAAGAAAATAAAAAAAAAAAATGAGTTATGCCTAAAGCAGTTGTATAAATATTAATTTGTGATTACATTATCAAAATCGGTTTGAAATGTATAAGGTTTATAAATGAATTTTTAAAATACGCATCGAAAAGGATCGCAATTTATTTCCTGTTTTTTTTTTTTTAAGGGTTTACGACATCGAAAAATTTATGACTGAATATTTTTTTCGCCATCTTTTAAAATGGCCAAAATGATTTTTATTTATTTTTTAAAGTTTTTAGAACACACTTAAAAAATTCTTTTGTATTCCAATGTAAAAAGCTCATTTGAGTTGGTTGTATTGCCCTTGTTAACTGCATAATGCTGGGCGCAGACATGCAGCGATTTCGCATCGCCTGGCGTTTTCGCCTCGCGATTTGCAACAGAAATCGCCTTTGCTATAGCAGACTATACTCTATTTATTATTTCGTGCGCGAAACTCCCATTGGTTAATGACCTATATTGTACTGAAAGTATATATTGTGGCATCTTATTTTAATCCTCTAGTCGATCCGAGTCAAAAAATCATTGTTTCCTAGCCAAAAAATGTGCGCAACAATACAAAAACCCAAATGTAAATAATTTTTTAAAAATATTTTACAAGCATTTTCATTTGTTAACAATGGCACGCACATTTTTGGACTACGAAACAATGATTTTTCGACTCAGCTCAACTAGAGGATTAAAATAAGATGCCACAATATATACTTTCGATACAATATAGGTTATTAACCAATGGAAGTTTCGCACACGAAATAATAAATAGAGTACAGATGTGAATCGAGAAGCAATTGTTTGTTCTAATTTTATAGTTATAACGTCATGTTAAAAAATATTTTGAAGCATTGTTCCAAAATATTGTTCCAAAATGATGTCATGACTAAGCAATTAGAAGACGTGATAAAATACTCGCATCTCATTGGATGCTGTACTTTTTTCAAAAGTAGAATGTTCTGTCGCGCGACGGAAGTGGCCCATGCGCAGAGGCAGCAGCGATCGGTCGCGATGCGAAATCGCTGCATGTCTGTGTGCAGCATAAGGTTTACGTCACAACCGGTAACAATCTCGCAGATTCTCGCTTTTATTCGTCTGTCTGCTCATTTTCTCAACTTCAACATTTCTAAAAAAAAATTCTAAAACAATTTTAAACAATTTTCTAAAAAAAATGTCTGAAAAATTATTTAAGGGTCTTAAAATATGTTTGACCCAATGGAAATAAAAAATGTGATGTTGTAAAAGCCTTTAAAGTTTTTTTAGTTTTGAAATAGCATTAAAAGCTATGCCGTGTCTATTGATGCGAATTCTTTTTCTAACTGAAATTGCTCTTTTTTTCTCTCCTCTTGTCTTTGAATTCTCCAATATTCGTTGGTAGAAGTGTCTTAAAAGTGGATGTAAATCACGTGCGCACTCGAACAAACTGACAAAGACACACCAACATCACAACTGCGAGCACATATCAAAACGAGTGGCGAAGATCATTGTTTTCATTCATTTCTTCATGTTGGCGACTTATTTGATTTTGAGTCGAGTCTTTTTGTCTAACAAGAGCAATAACTCAATGTCATTCTCTCGTTTGCTCTTTCCCTCTTCTCCCCCTCATGACTGCATCAATGATTTTTTTAGGGATGAGAAATTGGAAAAGCTTTTCCCTATCTGCTTTGCTTCTGGTGTTAATCAACTGATCTTGTCACCAATTCAAAAGCCTATTTTGTATGTGTAGTATTAAAACCAATTATTTAATTATTTTTTTAAAAATAGTACCGGTATGTCATATATCGCCACTGAAAAAAAGTAAATTAAATTTTGGACTCACAGAGCTACCTCAAAATAAATGTTGTTGTTGTTGTACAATTTGAACTTTTATTTTGGTATCCTGCTTTCAGAAGTTTCATTGAGCACGACGACATGTGGCTTGTTGGTAGATAATGCCTTGCAGCGGGCCAATATTATTCCAACCAGTGGCTGTGCCTAGACTTTAGACGGACAGCATAGTTATGGTGTTCCTAACCTCTACATTCATTGAATGATGTCTGGGGTTTTTCTAGTAAATTGAAACTGAAAGAATTACTGCCATATGGAAGTGATTGTGGTCAAATTGAGAGGTAGTACTCACTCTTCCGCAGTGGCAAGATTGATCACAGATCAGCAATATCTACTTTGATGGTGTTTTAAAAGAAGAGATTGTGGTACTGTAGTTTGCCAGTACAAGTGGCTACCATGGGCCATTCATGCTATTGTCTGACAATGTAATAAGAAAGTAAAAAGAAAAAGAGTCAATATTACATAGAACAAGTACTAAAACAACTAGAACACAGTAGACAAAACAAGCATCCATAATCAATTCATATCCACAAAGAAAATAAGATAGGTAAGCAGCGGGGGCTTCTTTTTTTTTGTATTATTTAGTATCTTCTTATCGGTGTGTTGACTTAACGGCGGATATGTTTTAATTTGCTCAACCCAGCAATGTTTAAATGACCACAGAATTGCTGGAGGAGAATTTTTTTTCTTCTTTCTTAGTTTCTTTATTTAAAACATAAATAATTTATTTTTCCTTTCCTATCTAACTGAATGGATTTTTTTTCCTTTTTCCTTAATGCTTTTGGAAATTTCTAATGTTCTTGTTTACATTTGGAAATATGCTGTGGGTTTCATTTGCAGCTTGTCAGATTAGGTCCCATATTTGGTGGCAAGTTTTAGCTGGAGGGGGAATTAGATATTCTCTCTAGCATCTTGTGCTAAATGTTTTCATCTGTGTTGAATTTTAATGATATTTTGCAAGGATAACACAAACATCATCTTTGTGGATACCCTGCAGGTAATTTTCATTAAAGTCTCTTAATGAGCATTGAGTTATTAGCAGTCAATGGAAATTTCAAACAAAACTTGCATCTTTCTTCTGATCTAACTTTTTAATCTCAAGTCTAATGTTGTTGTTTGAGGGTAGAGGTAGTTAAGACACATTTCCTTCCTTCAGGATATTTGGCACAGCAAATTTAGAGCACAATTAGTTTGCATCTTGTGTGCAAATTAAATGAATTCAGGATAGGGAAAGGAAGGCTATCCTTAAATTTTCCACCATAAACCAAGTTTTAAGATTTTTATTGAGAATTTTCTTGTAATTTGATTAAAGAACAAAAGCTTGTGATTTGCCCATCGGCCTAATGACAAGACGTTTGAAATGTAAACACTGGCACTTTTCTTCTGGTGTGTCAAGATAAGGCGTGGTCCAACACATGGCCATAATTAATTACTTCACCTGGGGTAATGAAAGAAGCATCAAATGACAGTTGAAGTTCAAACAACACTTGCAACTTGTTGGATTGAGTGAGTGTGCACATCCCAAGGGATGGGAACGTGTCTTTAATGCAATCAAATTTAGAAAACAATTTTTAAGGCACTTTGATGCCCACTAGGGAAATGCAGTTCAATGATGCAAAGCCCAGAAAATTGTTTATCAGCAAAACTCGTTAAACCCAAATACTCCAAAAGCCGAATAGCACGGCGACTTAGTCCATGCTTCTTTCAATAAAAGAACAAACCGCAATGTTTAATAAAATCAAGCACGGAAGAAACATTATGACAATAATCAAGAACATCAACAGACAAGAGAGACTGAGAATCAACAAAACCTAAAGCGGAAAAACGAGGAGTTGAGCCGCAAAAGACAGAATGATAAATTATATCGGTTGCCCCTTTCTTTTGTTGAGACCACTGGCACTGGCCTACTGTGCAGATTAATCACACAAAACACACCATAGTTGGACATTGCGACTACATTAGTCTGAAAGGTGTCAAAAAAATGTCAGACTCGTGTGAGGAGTGGTGAAGAGAGGGAGAAAAAAAAGTGGGAGAGAAGAGAGGGGATGAAAATGCGATCATCAGACTGTACGTCTGGCTGTGTCAGCCAGTAATTGATGAGGTATATGAAAGTAAAATCAAGAAGCAGATGTATGTTAATTAGAATTTCTTGGCAAATCGCATTATCGAGCCGAGCATCCAAACAGCATTACAGCATCCATTTACGGCTTGTCAAAAATGCAAAGTACGAAATACGAAATACGAATTTAAATCGAGTTTTTTTTTGTTTTAAAATAATTTTAAAGTCTACACTGAGAAGACTTAGGAAAAAGAAGTTAAACTTAGAAAGCATACATGGCGTATCATATTTATTGTAACAAATATCCCATGAAACAAGAAAATGTCTAAACAACATTAAGAAAATGTCGATTCAATATAATAATGTCATTTTTTATCAACATTTTCATTTTTTCAGCATTCAAACATAACAAAATATTGATTTAACATTAAACTAATGTTGCATATCAACAACCGATAATTCCATTATTTGATTGTTGTTTCAGAATGTTGATTTAACATCTAACGGAAGTTGTCTATGAACACAACATTCAATTGACGTTCAAAAATGTTGATTCAACATTGGGTTGTTTCATGGGTATAGTCGTAAACTTGATTATCTGTAATAATCAATCTTGAATAATACCGGTAATTCAAACTGCAATTGTAAGTACACTTGGTGCAGTTGCAGCGAGTTGATTGAGGAATCAAGACCTTTTCTGCGTGGTGGTGGTCGTGTAGCCATTTAGCCCTTGCGAAATTGTTATTTCATGGAGTCCTATGACCTCTGAATGGGTCAAGGGAAAGAAGATAGCCTCGTGCACAGACTGGCACACCATTGCCTGATAAAACACAATTAGCTGTGGCAAATGTCTGACTTAATGGCACAGGGGATTGCAAGTTGGTTGCTAAATACTTAAAATCTGCCTTAAATAGGCCTTATCAGTCAATTTCTGATGCTCACCGCTTTTAAATCTCTTGCCCGTTATGCGCCATTCTCTTGTTTTCATTACTTGTTAATTTAATTGGAATTTTAATAATTTCTCTCTCTCTTTTGTTTTGCAGCTGAATTGAAGATGGAAATTCTGAGAGAACGAGAATTGAGGGAGAATCTTGAGAAACAACTGATGGAGGAACAAAGAACAAGAGGTAAGTTTCTTTCTTTTGCAAATTTTTCAAATTGAAATTGAAATTGAAATTCTATTGAAATCAATTTCTCAGCTTACCAAAATAAATCGAATAAAATGCACCGACCAATCAAATACTGTATTGAAGGTTAACATATAAGCTGCAATGAATCTTTAGATTTTTAACAAAAAAAATTGTTAACCCTCAGACGCCTAACATTTTGGGTCAACGCAAAGACCTATTAGTGGTGTCAATTGTCATGTTTTATATACTCCGAGTTGAAGCGCTTTAGTGCTGTTACCATGGTTACCATGGTTTTACCAACTGACTCTAGGTGTCACCGATTGTAAAAATCAAGACACTCGGTCAAAATATGATCATTTGAACAGCATGCAAGGTGTTTAATTATTTATTTATAATAATTGTGTATATTAACTTAATTTTAATTCCAATTAGTGCAATTAATTGCAATTGATATGAAATGTGAACTGAACATGTGCCGACTGCTTTGTTTATTCTCTACTTTGCATATAGGTGGCGTTATATTTTAAAAGCGCTCTCACTAAAGAGAAAAAATGCAGTGAAAACAGCAAACGTTTTAAGCTGAGATTTTAAGGGGCTCATATTTTCTCTTTACAATAATTTTTTTTTTATAAGTCTGAAAATTACCAAATAAATTGAGTGTATGTAAAACCTCTTTTTCAACAGCTCCAAAAAATTTCAGATTTTTTGAAAATTTTTTCAAAAATTTGTATTTAGAACTATTGCTTGTGTCAATTGTTCCAAAGGATAGGCTTCTGAGGGTTAAAAATGTTTTTTTACCCAAAATGGTTTTTGTGGAAAACAATAATAAACAGTTTGCGATTTCTTCAGCTTGCGAGATTTATTTCATGGTGAGAATGGCAAAAAACGAGGTATTGTTAAAAATCTCGTCCCTTTGTGTTAATGGTTTGACGAGATTTTTGAAAAATTTCGTTACACATTAGACAGTTTGCGATTTCTCGTACGAGACCGAAAACGAGAATTAAGAAAGCGAAATTTTTGGAAAATTTCGTTTTTTTAAATCTCGTTAATAAAATGTCGTATTGTGTGTTTGCGATTTGTCACGAAACATGTTACATACCACACATAAATTGGCGGCAACAATTTTTAGCAGAACTAGATACCTTGTCACAAATTAAGCCCAAGTATTGGGCTTGTGTATTGGACCGATAAAAAACTAACCTGAGATATTGAAATTGACACAAATTTACCAACATTACGGCCCAGGCGGAGGGAAAATGGCGAGATTTTTAACAATATCTCGTTATTTTGGCATTCTCGTAATAAATAAAATCTCGTACGAGAAATCGCAAACTGTCCAATGTTTTAATGTTTTTACGAAAATCGATTAGAGTTAGTTTTGTATGCTATCGATTACTTTTCGTTTGAAGTTGGCATGTTGCTGTGCGAAAGTTATCAACAGTTATGCAGAGAGGGTGTCAAAGGCTTGAGGTGTAATCTTCTCTTCTCTTCTCTTATGTTGCTCCACTTTGCCATGTTGCATTATTACTCGTCCGCCCCCATGCAGCGATATCTATTAATATTCCACCGGCGTCTTTTCGTTTTCCCACCTGACGTGAGACGGCGCTACGGCGCTCTCGTCGAATGAAAATCATCGAAGCCACCAAGGGGTAAAAAGAAGGAAGGGGAAGGCAAGCCAGTCGCCTGTCACTAGTTCAACGATCAGATTTTTTAAGGCAAAATGCCTTAAATCCCATTTCCAACCCCCTTCCAATTCTCGAGTCTCTCTCTCGTTTGGTTGTGGCATGACGTGATGAAGGCAGAAAAGTTGGAGCTAGTGCCAACAGGTGTCAGCAAGAGACATGGATTTTTCCAATCATGTTTCGTGTAAGCTACAACACTTTTACTCAATACAATTGAGTTATAAGATGGGAAAAGTGAGGTGAAGAGGGGGGACAAGAGAAAAATGAATGTTGTTACGAGTCGAGTGGAAACATGCATTGACGTTTTTTACCATTTTTACATCAACGCTGGAAATTGTGTTTGAAAAGTTTGCAATGACGTAATTAAGCCGAACAGCCAATGCGATTGTCAAGTGCTAAACGTAATTATAAAGATGGCCGAAGTTTGACCACGGGGCGTCAACGGCCGATGCGATCTGATGTGCTATCTAAGTGGCAAGTAAGAGGCGTGGTCTACAGTCTCATGAATGTCGAAATTTGTGAAGAGTTATTATAAGAGGCTGAGAAATTAAACAAATCCTTCATTAGCCCTAAAGCTAAGATTGTTTATCAGCTCTTTATATCTTTTAATATGCAGTTGCAGCGCTAGTTCACAGCCGTGAGCCATTGTGCGCGCCACTGCATTTGCACTCCTAATTGCAGATTGTCCAAAATCATCATCTTCGTGTCATATATACACTACGGTAAATACACTATGTTGTGATACACCGAATCTTATTAATCATCTATAGCTTTGTTGCTAAGAGGTTTAAAGCAGGCATGTGACAAAATTGGCAGGACACCAACCGGAAGTATTCACAAAATCCCATCCAATGGACTCATTGGGAAAGTAAACATTTTTCATTGGACTCGTCGCGTTCGAGAGATGTACCGTATTTTCGTGGAAAGAAACGGCATGCCGGAAAAACCGAGTTTGACCAGATTTTGAAAATCATGCCGTAAAAATCGAATCGGTGCTGTAAAGCGTAATACTCACTTTATCCGGCATGCTGTTCTTTCCGAGGGAATACGGTACATCCTGCTAATTTTACGAAGGTTATGAAACAAGGTCTTAGCATTGCAAAAAGAGCACAAATAATCGAAATGCAGGACATATGGTACGGTATGGTACCTATACCATATTTTAAGAATATAAAACGATGGGATTAAAGTTTTCAACTTTTCGATGAGCACGTGTTCAAAGAACCGCAGGCAAATCCGTGTGCTAGTGAGTGAGTTGGAGTAATTTCATTTGCAACACAAGGTTAAATTCGTTATCTACTAGCAACACATGTAAAGCATTAAGACTGCTACTAGCACTGGGAGTTTGACTCGCTTAGTTGGCTCAGATCAATCATCGGCATCAGGATGCATCGGGATCCATCGGGATCCATCGAGATCCATCGAGACACAATACACATTTGAAAACGCACATTTGAAAATGTTCAATTTGCCAGTCTCTAAAAACCCCCAAACCCCCAACCGATGCATTGTTATCATAGTTGTGGCGTTGATTTTGCTTCTCGCTTTTCTTCGGTGAAAAGATGAGGGGAAATAAGTTGGTGCATACTTGTCGTGCCATTTTTATAGGAATTTTTCACTCGGCACTCGTCAATGAGAAATGAAAATTGCCAACAATGATAATAAAAGGTGGTACAAATGTAATTAAACATTACTCATTAAAAGGCAGATGCAAAAGTTTGGAATTTCGTGCATTCCATTTGCGCCCGACAGCGATTCTTAATTCAACGATGCGAGCATCTTTCTTTCAAAACAAAATCTTCGAATAACAATTCAACCTTGATCCACATCCCCCACCACCCACCCACCCCCAAAACACACCCATGCATTCATTATAATTATAAAATAAAACGCCGTTTACAGTGTAATTAATTGTATCGGTGCTATCTAACAATCAAAGACTCCAAGATGTGTTAGTTGCCCATACTACATAGGCCTAACACATATCTTCATGACGTCTACGGAGATGGAAGGAAGGAAGGCAGGCTGACTGACTGACTGGCTCTTTCGCTCACCAACTAACACAAGTGCAACACACCGTTTCTATTCTTGCATCTGTTTCCGACCTGATAGCTGCAATATATGACTGATGTTATCGCACTTCTCCAACCCCTTTTCCCGTCCAAACCTCAGCAACATTGTTCTCTTTCGATTCATGCCGTGCAACTCAGATATGCAGCTTGCCTATTTAATGCCATTATTGATTCTTGCTCGTCAACATATTTTTCCTCTTCTCCATATATATAGACAGTATTGTGCAATAAATGACACTCATTATTATCATCATCATCTCTTATAACGGCGAATTAAACAACTTTTATATTTCTATTACTGTAAATCCTCTAAATAGGACCCGGCGGTAGTTGGAGAAAGGACGGAAATTATAGAGATAGGGGGTATTTCACGTTTATTGTCACGAAGAATAATAGCTACGTGATGTAATTTGAATAATTTCGAGCAATATTTAGAGCTTGACATCAATACATTATATCACGTATTTAATAGATAATGAGTAGAAAAAATGGATCGTGCATTTAAAGGGATAATTATGTAAAGGCCGGTTGCATTTGCTATTTTTTTTTTTTTTTTTTTTTTTTTTTTTTATTTTTATTAATCCTATTTCATTAAAGATTTAAATCGTGTTGCAAGAAATGATTCTCAACTGATCAATTCACAAAAGGATAAAGAATAAAGGTTAAATTATGTTCTGATGGCTGCTTTCTTTCTTCCTTGTTCCTTTCCTTTCTTTCTTTTTGCTTTCATTCATTCATTCATAGAATTCAATTGACAAAAAGTAAAAAGTAGAAAGGAAAAAAAAGATTTGGCATACACACAGTGTCATCCCATTTGCAAACAGCTGTGCTCAAATACTGAATGCCCTTATCCCCCTCTTCACTACCTCTTTCCATTCATCTTTGGTGTCAGGTGTTGATTGAGTATGTCCTCCCCACACAGACCACCCCTCCCCCCCCCCCTATTTTTTTTTTTTTTACTTTTTTTTTTTAATTATTTGTAATTGACAAGTTTTGGTTTTTTGTTGGTTACAATAGTAGACAGTTTGCAATTTCTCGTAGGAGACCAAAAACGAGATTTTAAAAAACTAAATTTTCAAATTTTTTTAAAATCTCGTTAATAAAATGTCGTATCGGTGTTTGCGATTGTCACCAAACGTATTACATATGACACTTGAATCGGCGGCAGCAATTTTTAGCAGAACTAGACACTTTTTATCACAAATTAAGCTTAAGTATTGGGCTTGTGGTTTGTGCAAGGTGTATGACTGATTAAAAAATTAACCCGAGATAATGTAATCGACACAACTTTGCCGAAATTGCGGCCAAAGTGGAGGGGAAATGGCGGTAGAATTTCACGACAATAGTTGCGATTGTATGCAGTGCGCATGCGCAAGTCAAGTCGTATACACGACAATTTGAAACGAGATTTTTGAAAAATCTCGATCGAGACTTTTCAAACGAGAATACATGTGACGAGATATTTAACAATATTAAACAAAAAAAGGTGTTTACATTCATTTTGGCTGAATGCAAAGAAAATGCGATGAGAGTTGATGCGATGCATCATCTCTTTCTCTTTCTCTTTTAATAGCATCAATTGTCAATCTTTGGTTTGGAGTCCAATGCTTTTAGGTTTGTTCACATGGAAGAATAAGAGTTGGGGAAACCTAATCTTGTGTGCCTAGCGAATTGCATCTGATTTCATGGGTGGGAAGGCACTTTGTTCTCATTGTCTATTTGGTCAGAGGGAAAAGAAAGATCTATTGAGTCAAAGGAGAAAGAAAGGCAAAAAAACCGATGCACATAAAAGAATTGTTCGTTTTTTTCTCTTATTTTTATATTAATAGTCAAAAAACCGTTTTAGTACAACCTCTGGCAAAAAAGGATTCGATTACTCGATTTTTTTGATTTTTTTTTTTTTTAGTAAAACAAATTCTGACATCGTTTTCTTAGCACAATTGTTTTTAAAAAAATTGAGTGATCTATAATAGTTTATATTTGTTTTTGCTTCATTTTCTCTGTTATTGGTGTATTGTTTTCCCTTTTTTAATATTGGGCAAATTAAATTTCCCTACAGCCATGTGTTGGGTGAAAAATCTCAAGATGGTGGAGGGGTGAGAGGGGAATATATGAATGATGAATTTCGAATGGGGAAGAAGTTTGGGCGGAAAGTTGACGTATTGAATTAATAATCGCATCTTAACCAGGCAGAAAACAGGAAGAAAAAAAATGTCCACTTCTTTTTTTTTTTTTTTCTTCCCGATTCTAACTCGAGGCTGTGTAGACAAAAAAAAAGACAAGAGTTTAGAGTCAAGGAAACTTTGCCAACTTTATGTATTTATGAGTCACTTTATTTTTTTATTTTTTTATTTTTTTTTGTGTTTTTAATTTTTTTTTTTAAGTTTAAATGAAATTATATAGTAAAACATGTTTGCCATCAATTGAAAGTTGCTAGCCATATGGAAAGGGATGGGTAGGGGGACAGGATGGAGAGATTCTCTTGCCTCAGGCACAAGGAAGTTATGATTTCAGCTTATTGGATACAGAGAGGGGTAGAGCAGGAAATTGTATTTGTTCACTGGACTTGGTCTCCAAATGTGAGATGATGGAAACTGACTAAAGATTAAAAGCTGCCTGGGGTAATTAAAGAAGAAAATTGAGTCAAAACTTGGACAAGGGGATTTTTCTTGCACTGTCTTATAGTCAAATTAAGGCAAATGAGTATTTTCTTTTTTTTTTTTTTTTAAAAGTAAAAAAAAATTTTTTTTTAGTCATCTGGCATCACAAGTTGAAAATAATTGGTCGAGATCCAAAATTAGTAGCATAAAGCATTTGTGATAAAGGTGAAGCTGTCTAGTTTGGCAAAGTCACATCAAAGTATGTTTTTCTCTTTTTTTTTCTACTCATAACAACACTTGCTAAAACTTTGCATCTATTTCTGGTTTTTCTAATCGAGTGATAATCGTCGTTCTCGTTCTTAATTTGGACTAGGGCGGTTCTCTGTGTGTTTGATTTAAAACAAGCCGTGTTGTACTATTTTTTTTTTTAAGTGTTTGGTATGGGAAGAGAGGAAATAGAAAGAATTCGTGTGCACTAAATTTAGTGGTGCATGAGAAGTGTTTAGGACTCGACTCTGAGTCTTTCTTTTTCTATTTTCAAATGACTGAAAGCAGAAATCTTTTGCGCAAAACAAAGCCACGTGTTTTCCTAAGCTTTTGCTAAAATTAAATTCAAATGTGGATCATTATACGATTATAGATTTTAACGGCGGATTTTGACAACGAAGAAACAACAAACAAAACAATAAGACTTAATAAAACGAAGCACAGAACCCATGAAAAACAAGAAAATGTCTAAACAACATTCAGAAAATATTTTTTAATGTTGATAGAAATGTTGATTCAACATTTTTTTTCAATGTTCAACATTGTACAATGTTTATACAACATTGACACAACATTTAAATGCAACATTTGTTCTATCATCGGTCATCTACAACATCTAATGAATGTTGGAAATCAACAATTCATATTCAACTGTTTGATTGTTGTTTCAGAATGTTGATTTAACATCTAACGAGTGTTGTCCAAACATTCGAACAACGTTCAAAAATGTTAATTCAACATTGGGTTGTTTCATGACAATCATCAAAAATTATAATATTGAGCTACGTACTATTTATTATTTATTATTGAAATATAAATACTGTATGTACTCGCGTATAAGTCGACCCTGACTTAAAACGGGTCAAAAAGCGTATAAATCGACCCCCTAAATTTTATTTTTTATTTTATTTTTATTTGGTTCGATTTATACGAGGGTCAATGGCCATTTTAAGTATTAAAAAAATAAAATAAAGTAAAAGATTTGGATCAAAAATCCTCGATTTCTACGCAAGTATATACGGTAATAAAAAGTGGCCATTTTGCTCAAGTTGTTGTAGGGCATAATAAATGATAAACATGTGCATTTCTTGCAAATTCAGTACCAAATTGAAAGTTGAGGTTGCAGCAGCAGCAGAGTGAGCATGGTACAATATACAGTATAGCAGAGCACAGTCTTTAAGCAAGTGAGCTTAGGTTGCTGTTGTCATTAATCATGCTTGTCATTGGCTCCGAGTTGGTCGCCAGAGGAATTTTCCAATAAGTCTCTCGCTCTTTGCCACCCCCTGCAAGCCATCAAAAAATATTCAAAGCATCATAACCATACAGACGGCGAGACGAGCCATGGATATGCACTCATCTGAAAATTGTGCAGATTTTTTACCACTGCTGCCTCTCTCTCTCTCTCTCGCTCTGTACTGTACTGCTGTATTAGATTCCGTTCTCTTTTATTATCAAACTTGTGCATAATATGCGCAAGGTTTGATGAAGACTTATCAATGAGTTTTGGCAATACTCTATGCAATTACTTCAACTTAAGATTTACTTGAAAATAGTTAAGTAAATAAATAAAGTTGAGTTTGAATATTCATTTTATTGGTTAAATTTAAAATTTAAATTTTGAATATTATTTTTCCAGTCACTTTATTTGGTGTTGCCAAATCAAGTTAGAATCCCCTGTAGCTTGCGATGAATATTCGTGCGCCGTTCGCTGCTTGTATGCAAAGAGGAGGAGAGAGGAGTGGAGAGGAGATGGTGTATGAAAATAGCAGCTAACACAATTTGCTTCTCATTTCATTTGGTCAGGATATGAGATTTTTAACCCTCTTTCCCATTTGTCCTGCTGCCAACCCTATTAGTTGTCTGCCCGCTATACAATATACCTTTAACTGCAATCAATATGAAGGGGAAGTGTATTGGATCTGGAATGAGCTTTTTCTCATCTATAATCGCATTGGCAAAGATCAAAAACCGACCGGTGTGTAACGTATCTAAAAACTAAGTGCTTGCATATACACATACAAAACCTATTACACATTCAACTCTTAAACTGTCTTATATCCCATTTTGTTGAAGTTTTATTTTTTTAAAATAAATTTGAAAATTGTCAATCGAACGTTGAATTGGAATGCAGTCTTACATTATCAAAAAATTGATCAAAAACAAAGACAACAGCGACAAAAAACAGAGACGAACGTTTTTCTATGCAGCGAAGTTCCAATGGTATGACCAGGGGGGGCCATGAGGATGCTGGGCATACAAGTTTCATATCTCTAGAAAAGTGCAAAACATATCAGTTTAACGTTATTCCAGGATATAAAAAAAGTTGAGTTTGACCAAGTTTTCTATTGAAACTTGAAAGCGAGAAGAGCTGTAAAAGTAGCTCTAAGGTAGTAGTAGGGCTTATTGGTTATCGGGTTTATATCTCTTTGTTTGGAAGACAAGTCTAAAGAAATGTGAGATTAAAAAAACACGAGATGACATTTTTCTTGACTGATACAAAAGTAAGTATTGGTAAAAAGCGAAAGCCTGCAGGCTTGTAAACAACAAGTGCTCTTCTTAGATCAACACTCGAGGTACAGAATCGGCTTGAAAAGATTATCTGCCGTCCATGGTCACAGAAGGTCTTTTTATTTTTCTTACAAAATCTACCGAAACAGCGTCGTGGATATCAAATTTGACTTTACAATTTATCTTATGTGGAGATGAAGTTGAAACAATTCAACTTTGAGACCAGATGGTGCTATGGTGCTTTGACGCACGAGTTTTAACGCTTGCGTGGGAGGGAACTAAACTCTATTTATCAATTCGTGCACGAAACTCCCATTGGTTAATGGCCTAGGCATTGTACTGAAAGCATATATTGTGGTATCTTATTTTAATTCTCTAGTTGAGTGGAGTCGAAAAATCATGGTTTTGTTGTTCAAAAATGTGCATGCCATTGTTAACAAATGAATACGCTGGTAAAATATTTTAAAAAATTCTTTACATTTGGGTTTTTGTATTGTTGCGCACAGTTTTTGGCTACGAAACAATGATTTTTAGACTCAGCTCGACTAGAGGATTAAAATAAGATACCACAATATATACTTTCAGTACAATGCAAAAGAGTTCATTTTCAGTTTTGTACACGAATAGAGTTTAGGCTTTAGTGTTGCTTATCAGCCCAGGTAGCAAATGACATGTCTATTTAAAGTCTTGATCCAAATTGGGTCATCCAGTGGATGTACAAAAGACTTCCAAAAATTCCAGTCAAAGTTAATGTTACATTATGGACATTCAGAAAACATTCAAAAAATGTTATCCAAAAGATGTCATGTGCTACTTGGTTGCTTTGCTTTGGCACCAGAGCAAAGCGCCACCTGTGGGATTGTTTTATAGAAGTAAATTATTTTTTCAAATATTGACTGAAATACTTTTTTTTTCTTTTCAGTATTGTACCAAAAACGGTTGAAAAAAGAGAGGAAAGGTCGACGACGGCTGCAAGAGCAGTTGGAACAGGAGATGAAAAGACGGTTACAGTACGAAGAAGCCCTGAAGAGCACTTCTTCAGACACACTACGCATTCTTAACGGTAAGAAAATGATTACATTAAGCGGGAATGTATTGATTTATCAGTGAGACGCTTTTTTTTTCTTTTTTCTTTTCTTAATTCGTTTGTATAATCCCGAAGTAATCAAGAAAAGAGAGAGAACAGTTTGTTTTCATTAAGAAGGGGAAATCATTCCATTCGCTAATTAAATCGCAACCCATTCAACTTTCATTTGCCACGATTTATATCAGTCGACTCGACTAATATTGCTGCGCGCAACTTCAAAACCCACCTCATAAAACCCCGTGTGGCGTCGGTCACAATTTTAAAAAAAAATCAATCGAAGTCTAAATGAGTGCAATGAACCTGTAATAACGTTATACAAAAATAGTATTATTGACATTATTACAATAAATACGTTTGGATTATTATAAAACAGTAGGGACGTTACACAGTGCATTGTTGAAAGTGCGAAATGCATTGTTGAAAGTGCGAAATGCATTGTTGAAAGTGCGAAATGCATTGTTGAAAGTGCGAAATGCATTGTTGAAAGTGCGAAATGCATTGTTGAAAGTGCGAAATGCATTGTTGAAAGTGCGAAATGCATTGTTGAAAGTGCGAAATGCATTGTTGAAAGTGCGAAATGCATTGTTGAAAGTGCGAAATGCATTGTTGAAAGTGCGAAATGCAGGGTTGACAATGTGAAATGCCCATATAATGTATAACTAGCTGCCTTCGAAAAGATTTGCTACTAAATTATTTTTAGCAGAAAAAAAAACTAAAATCAAAATGCATATATAAATCTATAATTTAGTATGAAATTCAGATTAGATAGATTAAAGATTTAACTTTGCCGTTTCGAAAGAGTATAAGATAAGACTAGATTAACACTAAAACTAAATTTTTTCAGATTGTTTGTCATCTTGGATCTGTCAAACTAAATACAGTGGGCGTATTTTCTGCTCATTTTACAGTACTTCTTGTTGAGTTGAAACAATTTATTTGTTAATGCTGGATTCTCACTTGCGGTAAAATCGCGTGATTTTATTGCGTTTTGCGGTTTTTTAAAAAAACTTATTTTGCCTCAAAATTGCGCTATTTTTAAAATTGACAATTTTTCTAGGTTCCCACATGCAGCAAATACACAGAAAAACCTAGAAAAGTTTTCAATTGTAAAAATAGCGCAATCTGGACGTCAGTTTTTCGCGCGATAAAGTGGAAAAATCACAAGTGAGAACCCGGCTTAACGCAAATAATGCACTCGGATAGTAGCGGCCATTCTTGAAGCAATTTTGAAAAAACACAGGAAAAATTAATCAATGGTTCTAAAAGATGGAACATAAGACGCGTGTAAATTAGAATGTTTATGAAATATCAAAGGTTATGGACCCACATATCTCTTTCTAAAATTGGTAGAAATTTTTCCGCACTAATTTGATTTTTTTTTAAAAAAAATGAAAAAAAAACTCTTCTTGAGAATTTGATGCATGCAACAGAGCCGAGGCTAATATGCAGCGCAGTGCCTAATTCCAAGTTAGTTCTTTTGGCCATATGCTATTTTTGAAATATTAATCTAATTTCTGCTTGCTGGAGCAAGAAGCAGTAGCTGTGTGAGTGAGGTTGGTTGGTTGGTTGCTCTGGGCGTTGTTAGTGGCATTTTTATCAGAGAAGCCAATTCCATAAAGTTCTTTGGCTACACCTTTCGAGTAAAGAATCAGTGATATAAATGTCAGCCGGCAATTTATGAAATTACATCCGACTCCAATCATACGATAGAAGAGAGGGAGAGGAAATAGTTTGAAAGTAGCAGATTGAGCCGTGACAAATTTTCTTTAAGTTTTTTTTTTTACCACCGTAAACAAGAAAAAGGGAAAAGAGATTAAATTTGACAGACGAAAAAAATGACATTGCTCCGAGTCAGCAGACTAGAACGGTATTTGATGGTGGATTCAGCTTGTTGGAGTTGTGAAGTGTGTTTATGTATCGTTGCACGAAATAAGAGAGAGATAAAAAAAGGAAAGAAAAAAAAGTAGTCAAAAAGCAAAGTTCTTTACTAATCTCGATTTAGTCAAGGGCTATTATCAAGTGGCAATGGCTGACAATGATGAAGATAAGTGTAAAACTGCATTTTACACCGAAAGGAATATTTACGTACTCGTGTGTTCTTTGGTTTGTGTTTGTGTATTCACAATAAACGCGTATGGTAACTTGAAATTGGCCTAAGAGAAAGTAAAATTTGTATTTGATGTTGTTGTGTTGGTGACAAATGATTGTGCCGTCAAGAATGTGTCTCACTCTGTCTCACCTTTGGTTGAAGAATCAAAATGCGTAATTAAAAGCCAGTTTGAGAAAATGCAGAACAGATTGCAATGATAGAATGTCACGCGTGAAATATCCCCATATCCATCACGCGGGTCGGCAGATAACAGTGCAACTAAGAGCATTTCACTCCGCTCATAAATTATTCCTTGCCGACCTCATTTGTCTTGCTTTATCTTGGATTCCACCCCCCCAACTCAACCCCATCGCGATCGAATAAAACTACTAGAGCTAATTTTAATTCTTATCAATTTTAATTTCAATTCCAATTGCAATTCATTTTTTGAAATAAAATAAAAATAATATATTCTATTTGTTGCTAATGGTCACCTATTATTCAGAATTATCATTGAGATTAAGTAAATGAATCTGAATGCGCATAATTATGCTATTTGTATGGTGAACTTGACAATCGGTTAAAGCTGTGCATTAATTGGTATAAATAGATACCTAATCATTTCTCATTTTTAGATTCCCTGTCTCAGGAGTTGGAAATGGACCGAAATGGACGATCAGAATCTGAACGAAAACTTCAAGGTAAGGTACGCAATGATATTTATTTATTTATTTATTTATTTATTTATTTATTTATTTATTTATTTATTTATTTATTTATTTACTTTTTTTATATACAATACTGTTGATACTGCGAATAGATATGTTTGCAAACCACGGTGTTGCCCAGCTGTTATGTTATTATCTGTTTTTAGTATTAACTCATAATCACATGTAAATTTGCATTCAGCAATTGGATAAATGTGGGCCAAGTACCTGTGCTGTTGTTTTATTGACTGTTAGTATGTAAACATTATTGGATGTCTCTTAAAAAATGGAACATTCATTTTTTTGTGGTATGTAATATTGAAAAGTGAATCAGTGATGCATTTGATGATGTTTTAAGAAAGGTCTTAACATAAGACCATCTAAGGATTAGATCAACATCTGGCACTAGGCCATGAAAGAGAGTTTGCGGAGAGGGATTAAATGCGGATTTATCTTGTGTAAATAGTGGAGAAGAAGGAAAGGGAGGAAAAAATGTTAATTGTATGTCTTCATGTGTCCATTGTGAATGAGTCTCTGTCTGTCCGGCCAATGAGAATGTCACATCTGTTGAGGGTATGATAAAGCATTAAGTAGACCACAGCCACTGTTTTCCTTTTCTATGGATGGGTCTTTTGTTTCAAGTGTATTCAAGAGTTTTGATCGATAATTATTAGGGTTTCAAAGAAAATTGCTATTTTTATTTTTATTCAAATCACAAATATTAGAAAAAGTAAAAAGTTTAGTCAAAGACTCGAAGGATATGATTAATTAATTTGTTTTCACTTTGTTTTCACTTTGTTTTCACTTTGTTTTCACTTTGTTTTCACTTTGCTTTCACTTTGATTGAAGCCATTTTCAGGCTCAAGTAAACATTTTGCTGACTGTTTAATATGCTATACATAGACTACTGATGCCAACAAGAAATAAACGTAAAGCTAATAAAAATAATTAAAACTAAAATTATACAAAAATTTTTTCATGAACAATTACATGTATTTATGACTTTTTGGATGTATTCCCAGACAACTACAAAGTATTATCATTCCAAATTTCACACTTTGAAAAAAGTTGAAGGGTTAAATGAAATTATTTCTGCGCATTTAAAACATGTCTGCATGAGCTAGGCGATGCAATGCGATGAGAGACGGTTTACACATCAAGTTCTCAGCACGAGATCATTATTGTTTTATTAAAAACATAAATTTTTCAAATGAAGATGAAAATGAAAATGGTATAAAAAAAATAAGATCTCTCTTTCTTTTTTTTACTTTCTTCCCTGTTCCATGTGCTGATGAGACTTGAGACACTTTAATACCCTCACTAAGATGGAGCAATTTTAGCTTTGCCCTTCTCCTTCTCTTTTTAATGTTGCATGAAGAAATTTTTCCATTGCAACCTCAATAGTTTTTATGTTGTTAATGAAACTAAGATGTATAAAGAAAGAGATGAGGATGAGTTTGAAACGTTGCCCTGCCCGGCTAATTTAGCAAAAAGAGATGAGCACCAGCAGCAGCAGCAGTCAAGTGGTTAGCTTAAATATTGCAACTCCCACACTATGGGGGTGCAATAAGAATTTGTGCGAGGAGCAGTGGACGATGGCCAATTGTGGTGAAGGATCTTGGCTTTAATGTGGGGCATTTTCAGCCCATTTTGAGGCTTAGACGAGGGTCTCGTAAAAGTGACCGCACAACGGGCGGCGCCCATCATGTTCTCGGCGAGAGACAGAGCATGAGCGAGAACATTACCTTCGGCTCGGGTTTATTCTCTACTAATCACAACAAAAACTACATATGTTAACAAAATTACTAGTATTAACACGCAATGCATCGTGGTCGAAGTTGGATTGCTAAACGTCACCAGTTCTGTTTTGTATTCACATACATGTGCAGTGAAGCCACAATTTGCTTGCATCGTTGTAATTGTTGCGTGTACAGGAGCCGAGCCACCCTCACTCTCATCCAAGAACTACTTCTGCGTCAATTAAAAATAACGTCATACTCCCATGATGATGTCTCTGGGTAATGCACATACAATGTGCAGCAACAATCTCTGCAACACAGGAACAACACAGCCGAACCTCATTGCAATAACTCGATCATTGCATTGTGTGGTGTGGTAGTGTTGTTACAGTGGGACACTGACAAAACAATGATCTAAATCTCATAGCATAGATTAGTGATACAGACACGGGATAGCTGGCAAGGGCGATTGAAAAAGAAGCGTCATGACAACACCCAAACCTCAGGTGCGTGCAGTGCATGCAGTACGAATACGATGATGTGTCTGTTTGAGCGCATATTTAAACCAGTTACGGTTAGGTTAGCCCGCCGCAAGCGAAGCACAGCAAGCGAGATTAGTTTTCAGGTTTTCAGAGACCGCTGATCGCATTTGATGGTACACGAGGGTGACTGAAAACGAACCGTCATTTTTGACGGATTACTGCTAGTTGATATATAATTTTAAAAATGCAACAATTGAAATATATATATTTCGCTAGTGTCTTTGACATATTAAAACTAAAATTGTGACTGCACTTGACTTTTAAGTAATGACCAATGATCCAACAGTGATGTATCTTAATTGATAATCAAGGATGGAGACTGGCAGAGTATTAAAAGCGACTACGATCGGTTAGACAAAAAGGTAAACAGAATTACGGTGAAGGGCTGAAGGCTTCGCCGTAAGGACGATTGAAATGAAATATTTTCATGCACTCATAAGCTTCAATCTGCTAACAAAGTAGAGTATTTGTGATCGAATGAGTACGCAGACAAGAGAAGGGAAAAGAGTGCAGATGCTCCGGTTTGGGTGCTAAATTCTCTCTTAAACAGAGATGAATGTTTTGTTCGCTTTCCCGTATCCGCCGAGCCGCTTCGTTGTTCGGTTGCCTTGCTCCTATAAAAGCTTTGTTTACTAAACTTTCTCTCGAGTCGAGATTTATTATCGTCTCTGGGAAATTACACGGGGAATTTATATTAGAAAATTTGCAACCATTCCGCCGCTCGACATTAATTCTTCATTTTTCCAATCTGGATAATTTTATTTATTTATTTATTCATTTATTTATTTATTTATTTATTTATTTATTTATTTATTTGAATAATTCCAGATTCCAGAATGTTCTATAAAAATTCAGTCCTCTTCACCTCGGCCACTTAAACCGGCACCCAGATTCCAAGACCAATCCGACGCTTCTTGCGAACCCATTTGCAAAAGTGACGAACATGCCACCACGACCACAAATTCATCCACAACTGGCACCAACCATCACGCTTTGTCACGTTACTTGTTGTCTCAGTCTTTGTATTAAATAAAAAAAACTGACATAGTGAACGAAGGAAGGAAATGATCTAAGTAGAATGTGTCTGAATACTTTAGGCCGTCCAGTTGGATGGGCCTATAGATTTAGAAATGTGAATCCAAATTACAGGAACACCGGACACTTCGATCATCGACGTGCTGGCTCATTTGTGCCGGCAAAGACATTTTATTTCATATCAGATCAGTGAATCTTTCTAGTACAACCGTTGACAACCTCCGACTATTTTAAACTTTATATTAATTCAATTCTTGAATCATGTTTGTTTTTTTTTTTTGTTTTTTTTTTTTCAGTTTATTTAATGAAATAAGTGGACAATGAAAATGCAAGTGTTTATAGTGTTCTCATTTTAGAAGATGGTAGGAGTCTCTTTTTCATTCCTTTGCCTGCCTGGATCATGTGATGGGAAACTAGATTGGACCAAATTGTTGTGTGTGTCTACGTCACCCTTAATTGCACATAAAAAAGGGTTTAACAAAACTCCATTTTCATTTTAGAACTCCTAAATATTCTTTTTTCAAATATTTGCAAGTGAAAAAAAGTGAGAAATAATTCTTCAAGTGATTGCTTTTGTATGTACCTATTGAATGTTTTTTCTATTCTAAGCTGTGCTTTTTTTTTATTTTTTATTTTTTTCTCTCAATCAATCAGGGCTTTCTATATATTTATTTTTTTTTTTTTTTTTTTTTTTAGTATAATTGTTGATACATGCCGAATAGTAGATGTAAATTGCATCAAACGTTCTTATGGATAATGTAAACCAAAGTATATAGTATTTAAAAATTTACTACTGAAATTGTATGCAAATTTGATCGAGGATAAAGTTTAATTATTTCAATCTTAAGTCTTTTTTTATTTTTTATCATATCAAATAATAGTCGGAAATAAAATAAAAATTACACTTGGCACCCAAATACAAACTAAACTGCTTATTTTTTTTTTAAATTTACATAATTATATAGTTTTTCTGCATAATTTTCTTATTTTTCTATTTGGGTACCTAACATGAATTTTTTTTCTAAATAAATAAATAAATAAATAAACGTTTTTTTAAAAAAGAAACAAAACAAAATAAACTCCGTGATGCAAACATTTGTAATTTGTATCGGTAACAGTATCGGTATAGCTTTATACATATAAATATATGCATACGAGTATAGGCCTATTATTATTATTATTATTATTATTATTATTAATTATTATTATTGAATATATATATATTATATATAAATAAATATATATATTATAGAAAGCGAGTAACGGGGATTTTGTCAAGCTGCACTGTTTTTGCTTAAAAAGATTGTTATTTAGATTTTAGACTTCTCGGTCAATATTCTAGAAGCACGTTATCAACCACCGTGTGTTTTTATTCCACTTTTGGTACCGTGTAAGAAAAAATGGCTCCCTCAAACTCCTTGTGCCAAAGTTTTTGAACAAATAAAAAAAGGTCTCTTTTACGCATATCTGTCTTCGTAGTTAATATTGGTACCTATAATACTTAATAATTGACATGAATCCTCTGATAGAGCAAGCTCTTCTAATTTCTGCATTCTATCAAAGGATTTATGGTCAAGTATTGTAACAATAAATTTTAAAAAAATGTAAATAATTATTTAAAAAAAAAAAATATTTTATTTTTATGTCATTAGCCTTTTCCTTCTTCTCTATCTGCGCCCCCTCCCACTCCCCCTCTTGCTGTTTTCTAAACGTGATCAGATTTATAAATGTATGATTCTCATGGCTTCATATGGTATTTTTGTATGTGTTTTGTGCCTTTTAGAGAGAAAAATAAATGACAACAATTATTTTTTGTGTTTATTTCGGCTTTAATATTCGTATAGTATAGATCCACTACCCCAGGGCAGAGTTAGACTACTGTTAAGCACCCAACTAAAGGTCAGAGAATCACACGAGTATCACAACTGTAAACGTTTGAATTGAAAATATTTAACTCGAAGTTAATGACATTTTCTCTGTAGAGCAGCTGATGCAAATACGGATGTGGTGGATCAACCGGTTGTATCAATCTTGAATTTGTACGGTAAAGGTGTGTTCACATTCACACTTACCGTATTCCCTCGGAAAGAACGGCATGCCGAATAATAGTAAATCCGACCAGGGTGCCGGAAAATTCGAATTTTCCGATTTGATTTTTACGGCATGCCGTAAAAATGACCAGATGTCTGATTTTCAAAATCTGGTCAAACTCGGTTTTTCCGGCATGCCGTTCTTTCCGATGGAATACGGTAAGTAACTTATGCCTGTTGCATTGTGGGATTAAGCCAAGTCTATTTAAACAAAATTTTCGCAAACAATTCCTCAGAATGTTGGTGTAGACGCCAAATCAATTTGTATCTGCTGTGTTTAACCTAATATACGTAGCAAAATTTGAAGGAACGAGGGGGGAAAGGAAAAACTGCTAAAACTCAATTACATGTGCTCCCTTGAGTCTATCATTGAAACATGTTTTCCTAGGCGTAACTTGAGTTTTCATTTGGAATTCTCAAAGCATTTTGAATTTTTTTTTATACTTGCACCCCTTCCATCTCTTTATTTTTCAATGTAATGACGCGTGGAATTACACGAGCTCTGCTTGCCTGCATTACAACTCAATCCAAACAGTTGATTACCTTCTCTTTTGCCTCACAGCAGGAGAATTCATATCGGCTGTGATTAATTCGACTTTCCATTAATCAAGTTATTGGAATTTTTTTTATGTACTCCTAAAATTCTTCTCCTATTTTGCCACACAGAATTTTTAAATGGAAACAATTTTTTTTTTAAAAAAAAAATTAAATAATTATAATAAAAAAATGTAAAAAGATTTTTTTTTAGTGAGGAGGATAGCCTTGAATATTAATCTCCCCTGTTGCTAATAAAAGATGGACGCTTCTTTTCTGAGCGAATAATTAAAACACCACATGATGCGAGTGATTACAGCCAAATAAGACGAGTTTATGACTCACTAAAGCCCAGCTTCATTTTTATAGCGTGGCTTTTTGATTAAGAAAAGTAATTCATTTTCCTCTTTGAGCTGTTGGAAAAAATTCTGTTCATCGCACGAATTATTCGTGCGGGTAAACAAACAAACGCCGCCTTTATTACGACTTACGAGAATATATGGTACTGAATTGGATGGAATGCATGCACTCTTACATTATCAAAAGGTTGGTCAAACAAAGACAAACAAGACAGAAGGGAAAGAGGAGCAAAGAAAAGATTGGTTTAAGTCCCATTACTCACTCCACTGCGGAGGAAAAACAAAAATCAACGATAGTGTAACCAGGAGAAGCCACACGGAGGCTGGGCATGGAAATAAGAAAGGCAGGAAAGCCACGGGGAGGCTGGGCTTGGAATTAAGAAAGACGGAGATGCGAGAAAGTTGACGTTTACACGTTGCGGTACCTCGAGATAATGAAGAAGGACATTTAACATTTAGGAAGGGGTTTGATTCTTTATTCGAAATTAGTCAAGGGTACGTAGAGGTTAAAAAAGCGATGGAGCTTAATGTCTCATCTGTCATTAAGAGGTACAATTTGAATGCAGTTCGAGTCAAACTCTGAATCGAGTGGTGAGGTTATTAAAGACGAAAGGGGGGAGAGGCAGAGCAGTTGGAATAAGAGAAGGCAATTAATTAAGAGGGGTGCACCTTGCAATTATGCTAATTTTGCAGGGTTGTAAATTTCACCTGCGATGTCATTTCAAAGTTGAAATCTCTTTGCCAGCGACAGCGAAGCCAAATGTTTGCCCAACTTGATACCCAAAATGAGGAAGAATGAGTTAATTTAATGAAACATAACAAGTGACTGCTGACTGACTGACTGAACTGACTTCTTGTTTTCCAATTCCCTCGCTCGACATTAAGCAATAAGCTATGAGATAGATATCCTCGCTCGTTCTTTGCCGCCACTGATCAACACTATTGAAAATCGTTCAAACATGAAATGTTCCCTTTGGATTTGGTTGAAAACTGCAACAAAAAAATTATTGGTGCTTTGTGGCTCGAAAAATTATGGTGTTTACAACATTGCCAACTTGCCATTGGGGTGTAGTTTAGAGTTCACATCTCATTTGCTGATGAAAAGATTAGAAGGATGCAGGAAGGAGAAGAAACAAGTTATGCACTTAAAATTGATAATAAAAAAATTTAAAAAAAACACTTTAAAAAAAATTGTTAAGTCGTGTGATAAAGTGTTGGAAACATCAATTTGTTTTCTATTTTTTTTTTTTTTTTTTGTCAGATTAATTCTTGTCTTTTTTAAATTTTTTCTTTTTTTTTACCTTGGCTTTAAAATTAATCAGCGAGTCAACTGCTAATGACAATCGGAGTAATTAGACTTGACTTTAATTAACATAGAAAAAATAATGTTTTAGAAAATTTAAGAGAAAAAATAGTTGGGGTGGAGGGAAAAAAAGGGATAATTTTGCACAAGTTGAAATTTGATTACAAATTAACACTTTGACGTGTAATTTGCTCGCAGTTTGAATTTTCTTGTTTTTGTGGTCATATAGAGTGGTCCTGTAGGAAATTCGAGAAAATTTTCTAATTAAATCAACATTTTTTTTCAATGTGGATTTGTCATAATAATCCTGTTGACGGGAACTTGTTGCTCGTGCCGGCAATTGGAAGGCGGTGGCGGAGGCGGGTGTGGGAGAGGGGAAATGGATCCATTTCTCGCGTGGCTTGCAATCGGCTTCACTGCTTCGCTGGCTTTCCACGCCATGATTGTGACATTTGTTCGATTCGAGCAACGGAACCAACATTCCTATGGCGCTACGTACATCTGGTGGCTGAATGTTTCCCTACCTGTGAAATAAAATACTTTTTTCTTCCTTTTTTTCGATTTCATTTTTAGAAAAAGTTGCAATGAAAGTCGGAACCTAATATCACGTTTCATTACAATAGCTTTTCAAAACTTCACAAATTTTAAAAAATTCTAATTTTAGAAAGAAAATTGTTATTGTTGTTAAATATTTTTATACTAAATTTAAAAAATCAAAATTTTCCACAAAAAAATCAAAATTTTGCAAAATTTTACATTTTATTTATAGGTTGGATTGTCACATTTTTAAATTCTCTTCTTTTTTCCCTGATTACTCTCAATTTCCCCATCAGTTGTGTCGCCATTTATGAACGGCCTCTAAACAAATTGATTTACTGCGCGCAATAGTTGAAAACAATTGCTGGATTGAATGAGGAGAAAAAAAAGAAAAAAGAATGCATTTATTTCGGAATTGCCTTTATTGATAGGCACAAGATGTTTAAGAATTTAATTAAAACACGTTGGAGAGGAAAGATTGGAATTTTTAAAAGCAAAGAGTGCAAAAAAATGGGGACAAATGAGATCATGTGTTTGGTTTACCAAAGCGCTTTCCCCTTCTATCTCTCTTCTATTTCAGTTCCACTTTTACTTTACATAAAAAGTGCAATAAGAGCAATTTTAATTTTAATTTCAACTTGTGATTAGACATGAAAGGCGAAATAGAAATAATAAAAAAATTTTAAAAAAAATTGCTAAACGAATTGAATGTAAATGATATTTGAGAGCGGTTGCTAATTCAATTTGAAACGCTATAAAGTTTTTTGTCACGTTCAATTTATGTCTCGGATTTCAAATGAAGACGCAAGTTGAATGTCAACAGCTTTTTAAATTTACATTCTTGCGACTTACAGAACAGCTAGAAGTTCATCCAGAAGAGATGCGTAATTCAATTCACAAAAATGCCGAAAAATATGGAAAAATGCGTAAAAGTCTTTTTCTGTTGTCATTAATCATAAGAAGATAATGAAAAAAAAAAGAAATTGCGGTAGCAAAATATGAAAATTCAGCACTTTAATTGGATATTTAATGGTTTAATATGTGTGGCCTGGGCTGTTAATTTGCACAGTAAATTGCAGTTGCAAGGGCAAAAAGAGGGCTGCATATGTGGGAAGCGAGGGAGTAATGATGTAAATTGAAAAACATTGTCAGCAGCACAAATAAGCTGCACCTTTTTTTTTTCCATTCTGCTTTCTATATACAAATGAGCTGTGAAATGATTGCCAACTTCTCTGCAAGTCACACTGCTTAATGAATTTGCATTGCGACGACTCACCAGTAACTAATTGAAAAATGTAGAACAAATTTGAGGGTTAATGTGATTAAGGGTTTGAAAAATAATAATAATAATAATAATAATAATTTATCAATTGATTGAGTTGTTGTAATGAGAAAATAAATTGAAAGACTTCGGTCATGGCCAACATTGGCATTTGCCTTTAAATGTGGCACCCAATTAAGCGAGGGCTGTGCTGTGTTTTAAAACCAATTGCTGAGCCATTTTAGACTAAATAGCTATTAGCCTGTTGGCCAATTACAGCAGCGGGCTTCACCATTAACCCAGCGTGTAATTGAGGTTTGCCTAGCTCTATGAATGTTGGTTGGGGCTTTTTATTGCGAATCCATCCGCCTCCACCAGGCCACAATTGCTCGACTGGACTCTGATGATTGAGACAAATTGAGCTAGATAGTTCTCTGGAGAGAAATGAACAAGTTGGCAGATGAAAGCTAAAGCTTAAATTCAAGTATATGCTACGAAAGTCTGCTGTTTCTTGCTTCTTATAGTTCTTTTTCGCAACTTCGCCTCAACCGGATTAGTGCAATCCTTTGGGAGCTCCGCTTTTCTAAACGTTAAAAATGTTAAAATAAATAACTCGTATTCAATTTACCTTTGACCTATAGATTTAGACGTACTTTAGATGCATTTTATCATAAATTTAGCCCATAAAAAGGCCAATTTTACTTAGTCGGCCAAATTGACCCCGACCCATAAGGTGAAATTGGCCAAGTCTTATTTTTTTTAAAACTCGAAATCTGTTGGTCCTGAATTTTTTTCACTGAAATTTCATCCAAATATTCGTAATACCAAAAAACCTCGATTTACGGTATTCATATAAAACTTAATTGAAATGTCAAATTCTAAATATGGAGTCAGGTAAATCGTTTGGAATTAAAAATAGGCTTTTTAAATGGGCATAACTGCAATGCCAGACAGAAGAATGTGAAAGGGCATTCCAAAGATAAATAAGTAGTGAAGTCACACAAATAGAAAAGGAGAGCAGTTGCACTTACAGCCAGCATAACAAAAAAAAAATTAGAATAATTAAAATTTATTGCATTTTGTATTATATTATGTACATATTTTTTTTTTTTTTTAAATTTTGTGAATAATGGATGGTCAGTTTTTAAAATGTTCTTAAGTATCGGTTAATTCCCAAAACTTGGAATGAACTAAAGTGATGGTTTTTATTTGACTTTTCTTCATCATTAATTGATCAAATATTTGTTTAACGTACAAGTATTTGTATTTTTCATGTTTATTCACCGCATTGCATCCATTAAAATGAAATGCCTGCACATTGTAATCTTGACGTTTTGATATACATTTTATTTTCTATTTATATTATGTTGTCTTATGCAAAGAGATTAAAACTCTTCAAGTTTCACTTTCCCCCTGAGGTCTCTGTAATGATTAGGGTTTTTTTTTTTTTCTTTTTTTCTTTTCTTTTCTTGTTGTGTGTATAAAGTTGTGAAAATGCAGGTAAACAAGGTGCTAATGAGATTAAAATATTTAATGAATTTAAAACTGGGGATGAAGAAATGCAGTTTTAGGTTTGCCGGTATATACGGTATACAAGCAAAATAGTGTCAGTCTACTTTTGAACAAGATAAATAAGCAAGCTTGACTCACTTGTCATTAATTTCAACATTTTGTGTAAACTGAAAAATGCTGTGAAATATTGTAATGAAATTTTTACGTTGTTGTTTGCTGAAGAGATAAAAATTCTCTTTATAAATGGATGGATGCTAAGAAGGTAAGTTTTGTGTAATAATTTTAATTTTCGACTTTTGTTCTATTCCTCTATGTGATTTATTCATATTTTTTATATTTTTTCTTTTTTTTTTTAATAATTTTTTTTAAAATTAGATATTCTTTTTGAAATATGAGACTTGTTTACTCCGTTTCCGAAGTTTCAAATCTAATAATGAAAAAAACTTGACATTTTATCATTATTACAAAAGTGTAACAATCAACAAACGAGTGAATATAGAAAAACATAGAATTACATGTTAAAAACATTATTTGGTGATGTGACTAAACACATGATTTGGTTATTTAACGATGAATTTCAATTTCTCGTGCGATTAAACAAATTTCTTATTAATTCAATCCAAATGAATAATTTTTATTATTTTTATATTTCTATTCAAACGAGGTGATTAATTAGAATGAAATCTTGTCAAGCCAAATAAGGGGGTTCATCAAGTGTCTTCAGGTGTGGTCTCGAATAAGAGGTGCTGAAGTGAAGCGACTGGAGCATGGCATCGTGCCAACGGTAGAGTAAGTAATTGGCATTGTTTACAATTTATTATCTTTGGGTTTTAAATTTTTTATTTCTATTTTATACATTTTCCAAAACCTGCACCTGGCAGCTGCACTTTATTTTAATAACCATATTTCAAGTAAAACTTTTTTTTTTTTTTTTTTTTTTTCTTTTCTTTTACCCAAAATGATGCATGTTGATTTGTAGTTGAAAAGCATAAAAGACTATTTATGTCCTGCAATTTTATCCCTCTTTTGATTCATTTCTTCTCCGAGCTTTCTCCTGTAGGCCTGGATTCTTTCGAGATCAAATAAGTGAACACATCTTCATAAATAGGCCCCGCTGCATGGAAAAATATCCAAAAATTTTCAAAAATTTTCAAAAACTCACTAAAATGTCTTTAAAAAAATGTGAAATTTTTTCCAGAGGTCACTTATAAAGTGTGTATTATTTGATGTATTTGTTCGAGTATTGTATTCGCTTATTTTTCTTGCGCCGGCACTGCCGCGCCCGCAGCTTTTTATATAACTTAATGTAGAGCTGATGATAGCGGGTACAGAAAACCTGATTTGCACGGGCCAACAGGTCCCTCGGGAAGTGGTCACAACGCCCGGTCCGAGATGACAATCCCATTTCTGCGCCATCACATGCAGAATGAAGAAATTTGCTCATCCGAATTGGCCCGTAAAACATGCTTTATGCAACATTGGCCGGCAAACAAGTTGCCTTGCCTATTCGCTTTCACATTTCTCGTCTCATCCTCCCTCAGGTTAAAGATTTGCATGCTGACGTAGTCCATTAACCCGTGCAACCTTTGAATCTTGTGGCTGGGATAAAATGGCAAATCCTATGGTGTATACGAGTCGGATATAAAGATGGGGTAGTAAAAATATCATCCAGCATCCACCCGAGCGAGAGTTGAGCCCTGCTTCACTTTCGCCTCTTAATAGTTCCCCATGCGCTCGATACGAGTAGGAAACGAAGCCGAAGCGCTTTATAAATGGCGAGAAAATAGATCCTATTCCTACATTTTCTTCGCAATCTTCACTACATCAGATTTTAATTGGGCTACCGAATGTGGTACGGTACCGTACCGCAATATTCGACGTGATTTGAAGAGTAACACAAACAAATGTTGTTTTATTGATTATTAGCTTTAAGATGTTTGCGGCTACCACGAGATGTCGTTTGTTTCCATTCCATCACTCATTTCACTCGTTCCATAAGGTTATAACGTTGCACGTGAGTATAACGTACAGCTGTGTGTTGATTCCTCGTTGGAATTGAGATAAGTCAGGTTGGCCCTTTGGCCTAGCCTTTTTTGCTCTGTGCACTGATTATGTTTCAGCTCGAATGTGTAGCTATCTGTCCAGTAGTAATGGGTTGGCCAAACACCATCTGGCGGGAAATAACGCCCGAAATTTGCTGTCGTGGGCATCGTTAGGAAGCGAGTATGTGCTCCCCATTTATCACGCAATGTGTTTGCCAGTAAAAATGGAAAGTGTTCATTGCACTTGGCAAATGGCTTTTCTTTTTTTCTTTTTAAAATTTATAGAATTAACACTTTTCTTTTTTAAATAAATTTTTTAAATAAATTTTTATTTTTTATCAGATTAACAATGAAGCAACAAGAAATAAACATTATTTCAACAATACAACAAGATGATTATTACAACTATGACAAAAAAACAAAAAAACACAAGTAATAAGCCCAAAACACAACCCAAATACAGCACAGCACAGCACAGGCTTTTCTAGCGCAGTTTTATAATAAAACTAATGAGAATAAAGGTTTTGTGGGGAGTGTGCGATATTGTTATCGTGGGTAGTGAAGGGATTTCTCATGAATATTCATAGGCACATCTCATTACCATTAACAGTCCATTTAGACGAGAGTCAACAGTGAGGCGAACTGTCATTTGCACAAGGCTCTTCATGAGAAATTTCCGATTTGAAATAGCCGCACTCAGTCGTCATGCATGATCATTTGCACACAAGAAATGTCTATTATTTTTTTTTATTTTTTTTTTTTTATTTTTTTTATTTTTTTTATTTCTTTCTTTCTTTCTCTTTTTATGAACCGCATTTGAAATAAATTGATTAGATATTCCCAAGTTAATATGAAAAAATAAAAAATTATTTAAGTTTTGGACAAATTTTTCAATTCTTTAAAATAAATAAATAAATTAGTAAAAATGTTTTGCGGATTCCGCCTCTGCTCTTGATTGCTATCGGTGTATCCAAGTCAAGTAGTGTTCACATTGAAAGAAGGACTTAAGCCCATTATCGAGTGATATTCATCTCCTTAATAATAGTGGTGTGTGCATTAGAGTGAAGCCCACAAATAGAGGAGGGAGGATAGACGAATAACCGTGCCAAACCTATGAGCAATGGCAGCCTTCGTCCGAAGTAGATGGCTTTTTAATGGCTTCCATCCAATCAAAGTACTCACTTTTATTTATCGCCTTTCATTCCAAAAGATTTTTTTTTTTTTGTGGTGTAGGTCTGGTTTTGTATCCTGTATGGTGGGATTAATGTTCATTAGTCCATCGAGGAAGAAGTATGCTTAAATTTTTTTTTTTTTTTAAAAAAAAAAACTTACGTATTGTTATTATTATTTTTCATCTAGACATGTAATGGAGAAAACAAGGTGAAAACGAGATGAAATAAATCAAGAAGAAATCACTTGTCATGGCGATGTATGGAATCGATTTGTGTACGTGATATGTAGTTTATAGTGCCACATTAGCGAAGATAGAGAATTTTTCTGAGAAATGAAGAATGTTAATTGCGATTTAACAAAAAAAAAAAAGAAAAAGTAAAAAA
>JH431846.1:276613-333879 GCA_000239455.1 Strigamia maritima | reverse complement strand
GTTTTTTTTTTTTTTTTTTTTATATCGCAATTGAAATTTTTGTTTAATCAAAATACCAATACAAAATTACGGGCAAATTTTTTTAAAAAAACATTTTGTTTCATTTTATCGAGATTGTACTGTAATAATATAACATAAAACAAAATAAGGTTATTTTCGACATTTGTTTGGTATCAGAATAGGAATTTGGTAACGATAGCAGCGTTTATGTGAACCGGTGGTTTGAAATTGACGTTTGCAAAGTTAGTTTGTGCGATCTGCGATAGGCTCGTTTTCTTCTTGCTTCTTCCATATTCAGTTAATGGAGCCAGCCACAATGGGTGCTTCTTGCTGACATTCGAACATCTGCTGGAATCCGAACAAGGGTTTTTGTGGCATTGATTATTGATTGGCCGCTGCTTCATCAGCACTTAGGACAAGCTCATCAAGGCGTCAATGGTCACCCCCATCTCTTTTACATTTGGCTTTTCTTGTGCGCCTGCTGCTGTTAAATGGCTCCATTTGGCCCGCTGTGAGGCACTTTCATTATGCAAGTTATGCACACGGCCCCGAGAGAGCGTCATGCACGTTTTATACCTGATTAGACATGATGCCCAATGATTGCACATTTTTATGTGATCTCATTATTCGAGGGACTTCTTTTTTGATGGTGCTATCTAAAAGTTAAAAAAAAAAAAGAAAAAAAAAAAAAAGAAAATAAAATAAAATCGAGTATGCTGTGTGGTTTAATTAAGCCGCCATTCAATTTATTTATTTTCATTTTTTTGAAGGCCAGTTTTCAAAAAGTTTAATTACAGGAAGTAGTTATAAAGTTCTTAAAGACAAAAAGGTTAGAAAACAATTTAAAAAAAACATAGAAAAATGACCGAACACTTTTCTATTGAGATATTTGAATCTAAAATTTAACATCCATAGACAATCACTATACATTTTTTAAAACAATGTGATATATTTTTTTTTTTAGTTTTTTTTAGTTTTTTTTACCTATAAAAATTTTTTTTATTTTTAAATTGACCTAAATATCTGGTTTTGATTGTTTTTTTTTTTTTTTTTCTTTCTTTTCAAGTTTCAATATCCTCTGTACTATCTCATAAAGTTGAGATCTGTCATTCTAGACACTTCTATCCCACCCTACACCACAAAAAAACACCAATGAATTCATCTATTTGGCAGTGGGGGGAAGTTGGCTTTCTCTCCTCCCTCTCTTCACCACCACATCACCTTTTTTTCTCTTATTTTCTTTGATAGCATAAAGACAAGAATTGTGAGATGAAATCTAACGGATTCTTCTTTTTACTGCAAAACCTCTTATCTTTCTATTTTTTTTATTCTCAAAAAGAAAAAAACAATCATTTAAACCTGAAATTAAAAAAGGGATGGCCAACTATTTTGTCTATCACTACAAACTATTGGCAAGTAGTTTAAAATTGATTTTACTTTACCTCCTCTATATCACAATTGCCAGTGCATAGTTTGAATTCCAGATATTTCTACATCAATTGGGAATGTGCTTCACTCGTATTTGAAGTTCATAATTCATCTTGACAGGTTGAACATATTGGGGAGGTCTTTTTCAGTAGAAAATAGTAATAAAAAAAAATAAATAAAAAAAATTTTAAAAAATAGAAAAATATTATTTTCAAACCTTTCCCCATGGGAGGGGAGACAAGAGATCACTCATTTCTAAAGAAATTATTCTGTTTTTTATTCTATTGTTTTTTTTTTTTTTTTTTTTTTTGTTGTTTTAATTTTTTTTTATATATTAAAAACACGAATAAAGTGATGTGATGAATTTTTGGTGCAATCACAAAGGTTTGCTCATACAAACTGATAAACTGTGGATACCGATTCGAATCTCGCCGAACAGTTAGTTTGAAAGTGAGTAAAATGAAATAGTGTAGTTGTCGATGGATTGGTGGTTCGGTAGTTGGTATTTGGTCACTAAGATTTCAGTTTTCAGGTTTGAATTCTGGCCAAGGTAGAAAAAATTTTTTTTTTAAAAAAAAAAAAAAAAAAAAAAAAAAAAAAACTAACTGGAGACTAGCCTATATCATATGAGATAATTTATGTGCATTTTCGTGTGTCATTGAAAGACTAGTGGTTCTAGTTGTTTGCCTCTGATCGCTGAGGTCGTGGGTTCGAATTCCGACCGAGGTAGAAAAATTATTCGAGTTATTTTTTTCAAAAAACAACAGGCCCACTAAATATAAGATACTTTAAGGTTGTTATATTATCAGCAAGTCACACATAGACTAGTGAATAGGTCGTTGGACCTAAAGTTAAGAGGTGTCAGAGATGTGATTCTGGGTTCGAATCCTGCACAAATTAGAGAAATTTTTTTAAATTTTTTTAAATACAATATAATGCTGAGTGGGAAATATAAGACACTTTAAGATGTGAGTTTAGTGTGTCTTCTGTAGATTAGTGGTCAGGTCGTCAGACTCTGGAGTTGAGAGTTAAGATGTTCATTCGGGGTTCGAATCCTGAACAATTTAGAGAAATTTTTTTAAATACAATACAATGCTGAGTGAGTAATATAAGAAATATTTAAGATGTAAATTTTGTATGTCTTCTGTAGTCTAGTGGTCAGATCGATCGACTGAAGAAACTGCAGTCCGGGTATCGCGTCCTGACCGACGGAGAAAGTTAAGGAAAATTTTTTTCACAATTAAAAAAAATTCTCCAAAAAAAAAAGTTTAATTTAAAGATTCATCCGGAGTTGAACCCGAGAACCTCGTTGCTGGAGTCCAACGTCCTAACCACCAAACCAATCAAGTTATACAAAACTATGTCTTAAAGTATTATATGAAGTTTAAACTTAATATGAAAAGAGAAAAAAATTAAAAATGAAGTCGTCTTCTCTTCTAACATTGTAACTATAACATGCTTATTTTTCCTTCATTATCCAAAAGCTGACTGTGGCTCCGCGTGCTAGGGGGCTGTCTTTACGGGCGCGGGCTAGGCCTGCGTCCGGCGGTCTCCTCCAGCGGGGGTGGGCTTAGTTTTTTTTTTTTTAATTTTTTAACAGAAAAACAGAAGAAATCGTTTCCTTCCGTCTCTTTTTTTGGAAACAGAAAAACATGATTTTATTAACTTACAAAATTTTTTTTTTAAATTTTTCATGAGGATTCGAACCCAGAACTTTTCTTTCCTAAGTCCAACAACATAACCACCGGTCTATACAGGACTCATCAAGATGATATGCTAAAATACCTTATATTTTACTTAATGTTTATATTGTATGAAAAAAAAATTATTCAAACCTGGCCTAGATTCGAACCTAGAAACGTTGTTTTTTTTTCAAGTCCAACGACCTAACCACTAGTCTGCTTAAGACACACTGGAATTTGATCTTAAAATGTCTTATATTGTTTACTAGACATTATATTTTTAAAAAAATTGTATAACTTTCTACCTTCGTTAGGATTCGAACCGGTAACTATAATTTCATAGTCCAACAGCAGTGTCTTTTATTACACAAAACGCGTCTGCTTTTTTCTAGAAAAAAAACCCTTTTCATTTTCTGTTTGGATCAGGACTCGAAAGTGGGACTTGAAATTTTCAAAGTCCAACATCTTAACCACCAGCCTATCTGCGACACACTAAATCAGCTTCTTATAATGTATTTGATTATGCATAGCCGCGTGCAAAATTGGCTAATTTAAAAGTTTTTTTCTTGGTAAAAAGAATAAATACGAGCAAATGCACAAAACAAAAAAGTGCAGAAATAATAAAAGACTTCACAGTCTTAAATATTAAAAAAAACATAGAATCCAAAATGCAATGAGCTATTTTCATGGGCTACTATCGCCAGTCAATCTAGTTCGAAAGGTCTGAGCATATCTCAATAACTATCAAAAACAACAATGACAACTAATAGTTGGCTCATAGATGGCAGGACGATCAATTTTAGTGGCTTTCGTGGTTTGTGGTTAAGATCCAGAATTTCTTTCTTTATTTAATTGCAGGTTTTGTATTTAACTACACTGCGTTGTGTAACTCCAATTAAGATAAAAATGTAGGATTTTTGTTTTATTATTTTTGCTTTCCAATTACTCAAGATCAAATGTTTTTATTACATCAATACCTTGAAGTAAAACTTGATTCTACCCTTGGTACAATCCAAAAAAACTGATTTTGATGAAAATTTGCCCGATCTTTGCTTTTTACTCCAAGAGAAAGTTGCTTATTCAAGATCAAGTGTTGATTACATCAACATCTTGAAGTGAAACTTGATTCTACTCCAAAGTTATGAGTAAAAAACTGATTTTGAAAAACTGATTTTGATGAAAAATTTGCCCGATCTTTGCTTTTTACTCCAACTTTATTCCACCTCAGTGCAGCTCTTCAATCCAAAGTTATGAGCAAAAAATGATTTTGAAAAACTGATTTTTGAAAAATTTGCTCCATTTTTGCTTTCAATGAAAATGTTGAGTGCATCAATATCTTGAAGTGAAACTTGATTCTATTTTACGTTTAGCGTATCTCTTCAAAGAAGTGATTTTGAAAAACTGATTTTTGAAAAATTTTCTCCATTTTTGCCCCATGTCAGGAAACCCTAATGCGAACATTCAGGACACGTTTCAAACAAATCTGGAGTTTAGATTTTCAAATATAGACTTTAAAATCAAATGAAGCTTTGAAATGGTCCTGAAACAAGACTTAGCACTGTAACAGTTTGATATTGTTTATACTTTTTCTTCTAAATATTTTTGGTTGGAGCCAGCAAGTTGTAAAATTTCATTCACTGCAATTCAATCAATGATCGATTTTCAGTGCCATAAATACACTTTCCGGCCGCTAGAGGCCAGCAATCCGCTAGAACCAATTGAATTTGTGATGGAAGATGAAGATTTTTCACGCTTCACTAATCTATACGCAGAAGCAATTAATATTTCGATATCACTTTTTACACTTTACCCGATCGAAATTAATTGCATTGACGCGAAAGAAAAGGAAAAAGAAAAAGGCCTGACCATTTGTCCCTGAAGGAGACAAAAGTTGCCGCCTTCAATACGAGGTTAATTTTCCTGATTCTGTTACTTGGGCGGCGACTAAAAATCGCCCTTGATAGAATTAACATAGAGAGAAACACGCGCCCTCATATTAAGTGCTAGATTTGCTCGCAGGAAAAACATCAACTCCTATCAGAACAAACAGCTCCCTCTTGCGGGTTCAATCAAATTTGCACGTGACGTTTATAACACATCTCATCAAAAGGAATTTCCTGCAATCGGGTTAAAAGCAATGGAAAATTCGTGCGACACATGTTTTCGGCTTTTCGCCACGCGTGTCGCATACTAAATAAGACATGACGCTTCGTTAAGTGCCAAGTTACAAACAATGTACAATGTACACTTTACAAAACATTGGATTATCAATAAATTGATAAGATACTGATGCATGTCTGCAATGGTACCCTAAAATATACCTAATTTTATAGAATTAGTCAACAAATTGTGTAATATACAAAGTAGCGTGTTAGTTGGTTGATAGAAAAACTTGGCAGAGGTTAATCTAGAAGGGCTTAGTGAGTTGTTGGGGCTTGCAACTAGTATATTGGCTGCGTGTGTATATGGACAATGGTTGAGCAGTTTAAAGAGGATTAGGGTCCTTCCAATTTCGGATCTTCATGCGACGCCATCAATAAAACAAAGTGAAAAGGATGAACGATGATGTAACGTTAGTTACTTTCACGTTCATGTCATTAATAAATATTTCAAGCATGGTCATCATCTTCGCTATTTTGTCGGAATTTTTTTAAATTAAAGTATAAAAAATAACAATTAATAATCAATAGTAATAATTATTGTACGCGTAAGTACGAGTAGATGGGAAGCGGACGTTTAAATCAGCACAGCCATCTTTAAGCCTTGCCTCAGTGAAGCATTTACATAAATAAAGGCTACTGTTGTGCAATCCTTCAAGTGACAAGTGTGGTCACTCTAAAAGAGTACAAAATGAAACGAGGAAATTAGAAACATGACAGATTGAATGAAATAAGTGTACTAAATAAGTAAGCGCCCGGGCCTTGATTGGAGGATTTACGGTACGGTAGTCATTACTTTGCATGGTTTTCATGATTTGAAATCGGCTTGAGTTGTGAAAATCAATTGATTTCATGCATTGAGCACTAGGAGGACGTTGATCAAAAAACCACTCATATGATCTGATTGATGATGCATTCCATGCGTCATTTTTTAGGTATGTGTTAATCCCTCTATTATAATTCCTCCTTCTATCTGAATAAATAATATGATTGGTTTGAATATCAAATAAACAAGTCACTGTAAGATGCGCAGTGTCATACTTTTCCAATTCAACGTCAATTTCGTGGTTCAAATTTGAAAAAAAAATTTTCACTCATCACCTGTTGCAAATATGATATGACAACATCGAGTCACGGCATAGTAAATATTAATAAAAGTGAAAAATAAACTTCCGGATTGTCTCCAAGAGTTTTAATATATTTTTTGTGTGTGGTGTGTGTGTGTGTGTTATCGAAAAATACTTACTAGAATTTCACTCACAAGAAATGAATGCACTAGGAAAATTAATGTGAAAACTGCAAGTTTTAATAAAAGCACATACACACACATCTAGACTTTGAAAGGAAAGGAAGGTGGAGAAGGTGGAAGGACTAATTGCATTGAGCATGCGCATTTCTATTTGCCAAACTAATTGTTCACCATATAATATAAGTATATAAGTAGCACGAAGCAAAGAGGGTGGGGAAAATAATGAAATAAAAAATTTGCCGGGGCAGAGCAATCTATAATTGTGAAAAATATATTAACAATGTCCTTTTCTTGAGTAGGATTATATATGATGAAATGAGAAATTATTGCCATATATAAACATTTTCCCCCATCTGCTATATAATGTGCACATTTATGCTTCAACATAATTACTTAGCAAAATTAAATTTCTTACCAAGCTCATGGATTAAGGTGTTTTTTTTTCTTTCAAGGGATGTTGAGATCCGGCGTTTCTTCATAAGTTAGACACCTTCTGTCATATCAGAGATAGGCTAAAATCACTTTCCTCCTCTCTTTCTATATTAATTTGAAATATAAATGTCATCTGTTTTTATATTAGCATCAAGAGGAACTTAGAAAAGAAAAAAAAAGAGATGAATTTTCGGCTATGCGACTCGTAGAACGCGAAAGATTAATTTCAGGAAAGGGTTTGTAAAATTGAAATGCTTTAATTTCAAAATTTAAAATGAAAATAAAAATCGATTTAGTAAAGATGTTGTCGATATACTTCATCGAATTGATTCAGATTCGATATAGAATGTCTATATCAATTTTAGTAAGAGTTTCTATATCGCATCGAAATCGAGTATGATTTCTCTTCTTTTTCTGTGTGTAATCTATTTCTTAAAATCTCTTAAAATCTCTGTTTTTCGAAAATTTGGAAAATATAAAGTTATAAATTCTGCAAGGTTATTATGTAATATTTATTTATTTATTTATTTTTTAATGTAAAGAGGGAGAGTTAATTTATAGTATATTAAAACACATTTTATTTTGTTTATATACAAAATGCTTGTTTGCATAAACGAATAATTTTTTTTTCGGGGTATTTTCAGGCATGACTCCTTTATTTTTTTTTTTTTTTTTTTTTTTTTTTTGTTTGATAAATATGTTTGCTTATAGAATCAGGCAAACATTAAATCTTAATTGTTTTGAAACATTTTCTTTCTTAGTATTAAGTGTTTTTTTTTTTGGTTGGTGTTTGTTTCTCTCTAAGAAATACCAGAGGATGAGAATTATAGCAAATCATTACTGTTTAGTTGAAAAGTAAGTCAGCTTTTTAAATTAATCTGACTTATAGTAGTAATTAAATTTTCACGCGCTGTTTACTTTAATAATAATAATTGCTAATCATAAAACATACGACAGTTATGAAAGCGGACTTCATAATTTTAAATGAAAATTTGTGTTGTAACCAAACAACAATTTTTTTTTTTTTTTTTTTTTTTAATTGCTATTAAAATGAAAAGCAAATCAAAAAGTGGAGATAGTTTGATAAAACCTAACTATAACTCTATTTAACAATTCGTGCACGAAACTTCTATTGGTTAATGACCTATGCATTGTACTGAAAGTATATATTGTGGAATCTTATTTTATAATCCTCTAGTTGAGCTGAGTCGAAAAATCTTTGCTTCGTAGTTCAAAAATGTGCGTGCCATTGTTAACGAACGAAAACGCTTGAAAAATATTTTAAAAAATTATTTACATTTGGGTTTTTGTATTGTTGCGCACATTTTTCGGCTACGAAACAAGGATTTTTCGACTCAGCTCGACTAGAGGATTAAAATAAGATACCACAATATATACTTTCGGTACAATGCAAAAAAGTTCACTTTTCAGTTTCGTGCACGAATTGTTGGAGTTTAAATCGATTTTAGCAGAAATTTTTGCTCAAATCAATTTGGACACTATCGAAATTATATCGATTAGATAAATTAAATATCAAATATATCCCTGATTAAATCGATTTTTAACAGAAATTCTTGCTGAAATCGATATGGATACTATATCGAATTTATATCGATTAGACAAAGTTTTCATTTTTTCGAGAAATCACTTTTTTTTTATACTTTTTGCAGTTAAATAATAATAATAATAAATAAAAAAACGTTAAAATTACATGTTAACTCTTTACAAAATAACACCTAATTTTGAAACAGTGGAAAATATAAAGACTGGAATTGATGCTGAATTCTCTTTCACTCCCACTTCCCACCCATCGACTTTAATCGTTGGAACCAATTCTGTGTTATTTGTCCGAACCAAAGTAATGACTCCTCCCAGAAATAAATACTGAAACAAGATTTCAATCTTAAAAAAAAAAATTCTTCTTGAAATGTATTTTTTTGGTATCATTACAGTAGAATTCTCCTGCTTTTTTGGGGTACAGTATATAATTTAATGGCATTTCCTTTTAGTCCCTCCCATTTGCAATAAAAACTTATCCCAATGCAGTTCGTACAGCGACATCTATAATCACACACCGTAGTTGAAATGACCAATAATTCTAATTTTTCTTTTTTTGGGAATTTAAAAATTTAAAAATTCAAATGTTTAATTTGTTTATAGTGTATTTACTTTTTCCATCGAAACCGATACGAAGAAATGATAAAATAGTGATAAATTTGATTTAATGACAGTTTAAGATCCACGAATTTGGATTTCATCCCAACCATCATAGAGCGATTAAATGAAATTGCAGGAATTTTTTTTTCTCTCTGCTCAGCCGTGTTTCTAGAGCCTTGGAATTTTTCTTTCTATTACTATGCCTCCTCCCATCCCATTTGATGGGGAGAAAAAGAAGCAGAAATAAAGCGAACTAATACCGTATTGATTATAGTAGTTAGAGAAGGTATTGCTGAAACAATCCAAATTCCCATTGACTTATTTTGTCTTTTCGAATACTTTTCGGCAGTTTTTAATGTTTTTTTTCTTTTTTTTATTGCAAATAAGGGATTTTTGATGAGAAGAGAGAAATGTAGGTAATTTTCACATTTTTAAACATAATTACAGGTTTACAGTTTGTGAACGATTTCAAAAACCAATTGATTTTTTTTCTATCATTTAATTATATTATATATTTTGTCTGATAGAAATTTTTGACTATACTTTTGACTATATCCAGTGGGTAGTCAAAAGGTAGGGGACAACATTTGAAGAAACTCATGTAGTAACTCGTATTTGTACTATAATATAGACGTGAAGTAGGCCTTTCGTTGCATTTCTGCAACTTCACTATAATTTATTAGTTTTAACAAATACCAACCATCCTTTAAATGTAAAAAATAAAAATAAATAATGGAAATTCCCTTTATATTACGGTAATATTACGGTAATATAAGGGGAATTTCCATTATATATTTTTATTTTTTCCGGTCTTTCCGCGGAGCTTTTCAGCCTTTTATGAACCTGCAAGAGACTAGTTGCAGGACGGCGGCGCGTTGCCGACACACTAGACTGACGCCGTGTATTTTTCTGTGCTTTAGTGTCAGTTAAACGTTTTGATTTGAGCAAATTTACAGAATTGGTTATTATTTTCAAGGGCACCCATCATCCATTCTGCGCCTCTACCTCCAACATTACCATTCGTAAAACTTCTCTGTTACTTTCCAGTAACCTAAGTTCTAATTTGTCTTTTTCTTCGTATGACCACGTATATGCTTTTTCTCAATTCACCTCCTGTCTTAAAAAAATGTTGATAAATGGCACTACACACATTCTTATCAATAATAGCATCACTCTTGATATACATAGTTTTCATTGAACAAGCAAGACAACTGGTCTAATACTCCAAAGTCCAAATTCCGTACCGAAATGTGTACTACTTGTGTTAAATGCGTGCAAAAACTCTTCCCTCGTCCGTTTTTTCATCCTATTGTTGAAATCATGAGCGCATCTTTCCCCTAAGTATTTCCTATTAATATATAACAAAGATTATTAGAGACTATTGGTTGAACTGCTCAGCGGTTGACAAAGGAGCTGCAGCCCCAGGACTGCTCATCATACCAGGGGTCGTTCAAGTTAGTGTGACAGGTGATAATTTGAGCATTCAACCTTACTGTCCATGTCCAGATGGTGCTTTGAACTTGTTTTTTTTTTAAATGGTTTTATTTTATATAGTTGACTCACTCTATGCGATATCAACTTGCAAATTGAAAAATGCTTTACTAAATGTATAATAATAAAACCGTTGCTAATAATGTACTAAGAATGTATGAAATATCCCGAATAAAACACTTCCGGGACTAGTTCTGCATGGTGTTTTCAATAAATACATACTAACGTACATTGTAGTATGTTAAACTGTATTTTATTGATATTCGTGATAGACTAATTTTCTTGGCTAACATCGAAGGAATGGTCATTGTTGCATGCAATTTAAGTGGACAAAATAAACAATGTCCAGTGGTGCAAACCTGTCATACGCAGCTCTGGCTCTTATTTTTCACGACAACACTTCATTTCCAGCTGGATTACATTTCCATAAATTGAAGTAAAAAAAAAAAAAAAAATTGTTCGTGGAGAAATTGATCCAACGAAAATGTCCCATTTGTCCCCGGCCATTTTCAACCGAGCGACAAACTCAAAGTTTACCCGATGTTGCTAATTAATGCTTCTCATTGTAACAAGCATGCTGATTAAGCAAGTATAGCATCTCGCTGCTTTCTTAATTGTCCACTAGACTTGGGTTGACCACGAACCATTCTTCTTTATGACACTTTTTGGTCGCTTCATATCCTTACGTTGTAAGCGATTAGACACTGAATTAGCGTTTATTAGAGAACAAGTGCTGATAATGTGAGTATTTATTCTTGGCTTTGAGCATGTCGTGCGAGTCATTCACTACACATTAAAAATATGTATGTGTACCGTACGCGAGTTACGGTGCAGGCAGGATGAACGAGATGAACGGTGGGTATTTCGAAAACACAATCTGCAAAATCGGAATATCGGATGAAGTGTGGTAAAGAATGAGCAAGGCCTAAACGGCTTCGTTCATTCTTTTCCACGGTTCATCCGATTCGTGGCTATCATTAATGTTTAAATTGGCGACCGATTTTGTTGTTTGCCAATTCATTCACGGCATTGATTTTCGGATTGCCACGCATAAACTTTTTTAATTTTTAATTTTGGGAATTTCGGGATTCTCCTGTTCATTCATCCAGCCTCGTTCATCCCCCCGCCTGTCGAAAGGAATCTTCGGCCTGCCTAAATTAGTAAATAAAAATTTGAGATTAAAAATGAGGTTTTGTTTGCATTATTATGGGAAAAAAGAGTCAAAACTAAAGGAATCCCCTGCACAAATTTGTGTAAAGGATTCCTTTTGACAATGTCTTTGCAGCATCTGTTCTCTGATTTCCATGTCAGATGTTTTGATGCAGTTTTCTTATTATTGCGCCAATTTTTGGTATAAACATCTACTTACATCTACTTGTATTCCTGTCAAAGGATTTTCCCATGTCGAAAAAAAAACCCCAATTTGACATGAAATTTCAATTCATCTGAAAATTCATTTAACCCGCAAAGTCCCATCTTATACCACAATTGTGACCAGCTGCTGTTGAGAATACAAATTTTTTTTAATTTTTTTTTAAAAATCTGAAATTTGCGTAGCTGTTAAGAATATGCATTTACATTTTCTGAATTAATTTCATTGCAATCAGGCATAAAATAAAAAAGTTATTGTAAAAAGAAAAAACGGTCCCCTTAAATTCCCAGCTTAAGTTTTTGGTTGTTTTCACTGCAAATTTTACTCTAGTGAAAGCGCTTTTAGAATATTGCACCCCTTATATATAAACTAAATAACCATACACAGCATTAACCCTTCATCTTTGAAACACTTGGTCAACTGAGTTAATGTGAAACTAATTTAAATTAAGTTGATATAGTCAATTGTTATTACAAATAAATGATTAAAAACACCTCGCATGCTGTTTAAAACAACATTTTGACTGCATGTCTTGATTATTACAATTGGTGACACCTAGTGTTGGTTGGAGAAACCATGGTAACAGCACTAAAGCGCTTCAACGTAGAGACTCCAAATAGTCACAATTGTGACCATTAATCGGGCTCTACGTTGTTCCAAAATTTCAGGGTTTTGAGGGTTAACCTGCGACTATTCGTATGAACATGTTCGTCGAAAGAAATCCATGCCGTCGTTGATTGCTTTCTGTAGGGAATTTCTGTCGACAGGCCGAGGATTCTTTTCGACAGGCGGGGGATAAACAGGAAAATCCTAAAAAAAGTTATTTTTTTGAAAAAATTCCCAAAATTCCCCAAAACATCAAAAAAATTTTAAAAAGTTTTAGCATGGGAATCGATGCGGTGAATGAATTGGCGACGACGGCATGAAAAACATCAAAATCGCGTCGTCAATTCATTCATTGATGATAGCAAACAGAAATTAATCGTAAGCAAGAATGAACGAAGCTGGTTAGGCCTCGTTCATACTTTTTCGCGGTTTATCGGATCTTGGTTGGTTGTCAAAAACCCGTCGATGTAAATGGTGACTGCACATTTATCACTGTACAATAGAGGGCGCCAGCTCTCAGCAAAGTAAAACCTGGCTCTCAAACAGCGTGGGTGTTAATTCATTGTCGATAATTCTTACCAATACTTGGAAAATAGCCCTAGTAAAATTGTTTTGTTGTAAGCCTCGTTATTTATTTTGCTCACTTGTCAGATTTAGTGATTACAAGCGGAAATTATATTATTAATATTACACAATAGAATAAATGTTCAATTGATTAAAAATAAACTAAAACAATTTTATACAGACACGTGAGATAAAATTATAGGTCTCTCGTTGCATTACTGCAACTTCATCAGCTATATGAATGTTCACATTTATAGTTTTGTCAATTTACAATCTCTCGGCATGAGCATAGAACATCTGTGATCCTCATAAATTAGATAATGTTGAGAAACTAATGTCCTTTCTTCATTTTTTATCTTCAACGCCTGCAATTGTGTCCTCTCATCATTTTCAGTTACCAAACACCATTTTAAAAACTTATCCAAATCTTTGACGGTTCTCGAAGTACAAAAACTGCGTAACTTCTTCTCAAGAAAAAGAAAATTACAAAATTTCTTCTTAAATTCGACAATTTTCTCATCATTTCTCAAACACCAGCATAAAAACATCTCGTACTTATCCTTAATTAGTAAAAATCGGATAAATTCAATCCCAAACACTGCAAGTTCATTCTTGAAAACAGAAATTGCTTCTTTTTGATCATCACTTGCATAAATTACATTTAAAAAATCATCCATCATCACATCACCCCCATTGACAACAATATTAAAGCAAGTGGATTTCTTCGAATTCAAAATTTCATACTTTACATCATTATGTAACTCTTTTATCATCACTGCAAACACATCCAATCCTGTGAAACGCATTAACTCCTTTAATTCTCGAATATGATTCGTCAAAAGTGTTGATTTAACACCGTTTGAGCAATCTTTCCATAATTCAATTAAGAACATTTTCGAAAAAAGACCGCTAACTCGATTTTCAGAGATTTGTTCGACAATCATCAATATAACAAGCTCAATCTTCTCTTCACTAAGGAATTTGAATGTCAACAACTTCATCGTCGGAATGAGATATTCATGCACAGGTTGATTGAATGAAATCAGATGTTTCAGACATTCAAATGAATTTTCCTCATTCAAAAATCCCATTTGGTCCAAATCCATTTTGGTTAAAAGAAAATAAAAAGTTTCTGCATCTTTCTTCAAACATTTACTGATGGCTTGATTTCGTTGTTCCGGTCTCATCCGATCCCAGAAATATCTCACGGCCAGATCGAGTTTTCCTTTGCAAGCAATACGAAACATTTCAGCCCAAATCTCGCTGTGGAATATTTTATAGTTATTCATCGAGGTCCAAAAAAAAACAACTTCAAAATTGTCACGACTAGTAGTACATCTTACAATCTTGTTTTTATAGTCCCGCTGAAGAGGTTCCTCGAGGTAGTTCCAGAATTCTCGAATGCGATCCACAAAGCAGAAATTACACGCTAAATTGTATAGACTTCCGTTGTTTCTCAGTGTTTCATTTGCAGCGAGTAATTCAAACGTTTTCTTTTTATCGATTGTTCCATGTTCTGTCCAGATGATGTCATTTACGTAATTTTTGGTGACATCTGGGATTGTGTATGTTTCTAGATGTTCTATCCACTCTTTCATTTCGACTGCGGTTGTAGAAATTGCGAATTCAAATTCACGTCTCCAGACATTGGCTAAAATATTGTTGACGGCGGCTTCCCATACGTCATCTTCAATTTCACGCCATTTTCTTGGTTTTTCTTTTTTCCTTCAAAATAATATTCGGTTATTTTAAATTTAATGCTTTCGTTAGTCCACAGCGAGCGGATGAAGGCCATGAAGGATAAACGTTTTAAAGTGAAGCATGATTCGTATTTTTTTATATTTTCTTTCAAAGTATCGTGTATTAACTTGATATTAGTTAATCTCGTGACTTCTTTTTCCGCTTCATGTATATCAATTTCCTGTGGTTCCATTTTTAATTTGTTTACACTTCTGTTTGGGTAAAAATAAAAAAAATTATTTGCTACGTACATTGTCAATGGCAATTTAACATAAGTAAACATAATAGATTGGGTTAATTCTCACAAAATGTTCCCGTAAACCTCAATAGTTGCAGAAGTTACACGTAAATCAAATCCATGACATATGGAAAGAGAAACTAAACTGCTGAACAACTATTGCCCCCTGTGGATAAATTATGTTACTAAAATAAATTTCTTTTTTCAGGAACTATAAAGACTGCAAAATATATTCTTTTGAGTATATTACTTATTTAAATGTTGGAAAGTTAATTCCTCATTGTATAATAATCACTTAATAATTACAGTGTATTGTTCCCCGACAATGCTAGGCAGATTGTATACAATCCAAACCCACTGTACCGGCACAATCATTGCAATATTTGGTACTGTCAGTATAACAGGGTTATGTGCAGCGAAATAAACGGCTTGGTTCAAAACATGGAGTCCCATGTGATCCATGGAATGCTCCAATTTCAATTTCCAGTTCACTTTTCCCATGTCCTAGCCTCACCTTACTAGGTAAAGTAGACTGGAAATTGAAATTGGAGCACTCCATGGATCATATAGGACTCCATGTTTTGAACCAAGCCGAAATAAACACCCCGTCAAATAAAATCGAATAAACACAAAAGCTTTCCTTCTGCAACAGCAGTTTATTTATACTTCCTCTCTTCAATCTCACCGGCCATGGCCATTTTAATGAGATCAAAATCACAAATTATTCTTGAAAATGTGTCCTTCACATGTTGACTAACAAGATCCCACATTTCCTCCAGAAATGGCTTATAAACAACACGCCAAACGCTACCTCGTGTAATATTTTCATTACTTTCGCCAATAAGAATATCAAGATCGGGATCACTGATGAAATGTAGCAAATAGACAATTTCTGATGGTTTAACCAGGAACAGAATACATTCCAATATATTTTTAGCCAAATGCGTCTGAATATACCGTATCTCTTGATCAAATCCCAAACTTTATCCGTCATTTCACTTCGACGTTCGGCCGGTGTTAAATCCCAAAAATACATCAACGCTATATCCATCTCAAAGAATACCGTGTGTTCAAACAACGCTACATCATCTAAGTAAGATAAATCAAATGATTGAGTTCGATATTTTCGAATACGTACCGTATCGAAAAAGTGATATTTAGATTCCTTGGGCTTTCAGATGCACCCTCGTTGTAAACATCTTTTAAAAATAGCGGCAAATGATCCCATAAAACTATAACGTGATCTTTTCGGCAGAAATTGCTCGCTAAATTGTACAAACTGCCATTAGTTTTTAAAGTTTGGTTCTTCAAAAGTAAATCAAATGTTTTTTTCTCATCGATTGTTCCATGAACGGTCCAAGCAATGTCGTTGATGTAAATCTCCCGACGTAGTATCATCGTGCCAAGTGTATGTATTGAGATTCATATTTTATCCAATTACGTATTTGCATGCCGATTGCTTCGGTAATGTAAAAGAAATCCGCTTTAAGTAGGACTGGTATGTTAATCGTGCTTGAATCTTTCGATATATTTTCTTCGATTTCCAGCCAATCATTTTCGTCGTTTCCGTTGCATGATTTCATTTTTCAAAAATAAATTGTTAATTTTGATTTTACATGGTCCCGGCTCCAAAGGCAAATCGCGCCTCTCACTAATCCCATTTTTAATAAGCTGGGACATGATTTATAGTTGTTTATGGTTAGTTTGATGCGATCATACGTTGATTTGACTTTCTCATTTTGTTCTTGGTTATTCATTTTCTTTTCTTTGAACCGGCTTCAGTGTCCAACCTGCGAAGAAATAAAAATATAAGTGTGGTAATACCGGTACCGATATTAAAAACAAAAACGCAATGAATGAGTAAAGTGATGCATATAATTATGAACTTCGTATTCAAAAGTTGTTTTGTATGTTTACAAATTAAGTCACTTTTTGTGTTACTGTTAATGGCCCGAAAACACAATAGTACCGTACATTTAAATGTAGAAATAATTGTGAATGCCAAACTATGCAATAATTTGTTTTCAATGGCAATTTGATATGCTAGTTCAGAAAATAAAAAAAATGACCAGTGATGAGTAGGGATGTACCGAATAGTAAATTCACCGAATACCGAATACCGAATTTTCACCGAATAATGAAATGGCCGAATACCGAATACCGAAGTTTTACCGAATAATAAATTGGCCGAATACCAAATATTCGGCCGAATATACTGAATAGTTACCGGTTATTCAGAAAATGCAAAAAAGCCAAAAAAATTAAAAAATAAAAATAAAAATAAAAATATTTACTTAATTAATTTATTTATTCAAAGCCTAGCAAAGCCAAATGATTAATTTGGTTGTTTAAATATTAAATTTTTTGACGTACAGAGTACGGACGTATCCATTACGCCAATGAGAAAAGACTCTTTTTTTTCATTGGCGTAATGGATACGTCCGTACTCTGTTTGTTCTCTTTTCAAAAGAGAACAATTGGATTTAATATAAGATACGAAAGAATATTCGGACCGATATTCGGCCGACCGAATATTGAATTTTGATATTCGGCCTATTACCGAATGTCTGTTTTTCGGCCGAATAGGCCGAATATCTGCCGAACATTCGGTACATCCCTAGTGATGACCGAAAGGGAAGTTACGTAACTACCTACCTACTATCACCTAAAACTATGCAAAAGAAACTTAGAAAGATAAAACAATATTTTTTTATTTTTTTTTACTAAAAACTCTACCCATGCTGATTACCGAAGCTGAGTTTTCTGTTCGTGGCATTGGGAAGGGAGACTTTTACAGCCGTTCTTATTAGACATTAAGTTTTAGTTGTTGTTGGTACCGATTAGTTGATTATTCTTACCTTGCGTATAAGCTAAACTTAAAACTCGCTGGTGTGAAAAATGATCAATACATGTCAAGTGTTAAAAAAATACACAACCAGAAAACAAAAGTCTAGCTGATAAGTGGCCAGGCACATTTTCCTTAGGACATGGCGACATCTGTCAATGAATTTCCAAAGTTATCACATCATATTCAATGTAACTATTTTTTTTTATAGTGTAACAACGTACAAAATGTTGATTTTGCTAAATTAAAACGCATTTCAGGCACCCATATTGCATATTTACACACAATAAAAAAATTTTTTTTGTTGCAAAGGTGCAGTTTTTTGAGTTTATTTATCATTTGGCTCTTTTGGTACAATATTTTGAAATCACATTCAGAACATTTTCAAAAGTGCCAAACGTCGATAAAAAACGACTTTCGGTGTTTGGTAACTTCCCTAAAGTTTGAGAAAATATAATCCCCTTGCCAGCACGTACAACTTCAATATATCTATTTCCAAAATCAATAATCTCCATTTTAAAACTCCCTACAAAAACTTGATCCTGAATAAACTGTTTGACAAAAATTTCAAACTCAATTCCACCATCTCTCAGAATCGAATAAAGAAAAGTGCTTTTCTGAGACAACAAAATCTCACGCTTGCGCTCTTCACTCGCACCCACAATCATCATTTTAATCAGATCAACATCCATGGCATAAAAATCAAAATATTTTCTAACCCCATCATGTCCAGTCTTCCACAAATCAACCATCAATTTCTTATAAAACACATCCCAATTGCCAACTCGTGTTACATTATCATTAACCAGACACATGATATACTTAATATCATAACCGGCAGCACGTAGAAGTTGTATTAAACGTGCTATTTCAGACGGACAAAACACTTGCCACGGCTTAACCAATAACAGAACACATCGTAATATATTTGTGGCTCTGTAATTAAGTCTAGTATTTGCCATCACTTGTTCTACGGTCGAATGAGACAATAAAAAATAAATAACATTCCTACAGTCGAAACAATCGCTCAAATTCCACATATTAACGATCAGTTCACTTTTGCGTTCAGGTGGCATCAAATCGCAAAAATACTCCAAAGCTAAATCGTGATCTTGGTCGAGCATGAGCTGAAGTAACACCTGATCATCTAAGAATGATAAATCATTAACTTGCGTTAAGAATTTTCGAATTTGTGTAGAAAAAGAAAAACTTTGTTTTGGAATTTGCTCGGGTAGACTTCCGGCGCCATTATAATAAATCTTTAGGTCATCCGGCAAATCGTTCCATAAATGTGGAATTTGATGTTTCAAACACAAGTTGCACGCTAAATTGTAAAGACCGCCATTTGTCTTTAATATTTTGTTGTTTAAAAGTAAATCGAATGTTTTCTTTCTGTCAATTGTTCCATGTACGGTCCAAGCAATGTCATTGATGAAATCGTAAGATGTTTTACATCTGTACCATGTAAATTTATATAAATATTTGATCCAATCGTGTATTTGTGATCCGATCACCTCTGTAGCGTAGACCAAGTCCGGTTGACGCAAGTTTGGTATCAAAATTTCATTTGCTTTTTTCGAGACAAATTCTTCGATTTCCAGCCAATCGTCTATATCATTTCGGCCTGCGTCTAATTTTCCAAAATAGAAATTGATTTTTGATCTGATGTCATCCTGACTCCAAAGAGAAGTGGCCATTCTCACCAGTACGATTCTCTGTAAACTGGGACATGTTTTATAGTTTTTAATTGTTAGTTGAATGTTGTTGTAGATTAATTTCAAAGTGAGCTCTTCATTATCCATTTCACCTATAAAAATAATTCATATTTAGAAAACAGTAAAAGCTGCTTTCAATGCTTTGAAGATCAGTTTTTCTTAATGAGGTACAGCTAGTAGTCATTTCAAATTATATGTATATAGTTTCACAACTATTTTCGAAAATAAACTAGGTACTTACACGCAACGGATTTGCCTCAATCTATATATCATTTGAAAGTGTAACATAGAACCGGTCAAAGACCAGCTGCAACAACTGGAGTAATCTCATCTTGGGTTGATTTGATTTGAAAATTTACATGAAAATGAAAATTCATCAGCTATAAGATGCACATCGCTCAGCAGCGGGTAGCCGGGTAACAAATGCGATTTTGTCCATTATAACCGGATTTCCTTGTCCAGTATATCCGTTACCGGCTGTTTTTCCTCCTATTTTTGAATAAAAAGAAAAAAATCAATATGAACAATAAAAAATGAAAGAAATAAACTCAATCAAATATAAAAAAATTGTCTAGAAATTAATTTAGAAACGTACCGTGCGTGCCCAGTTGTTCCGGTGGACTCCATTTTTTTTTACCCATAGTACATCATCACTTAAGTGATCACAACTGTAATCGCGATTGTTATTGCGAATGCAATTCCGAATGTGTTTTCGAATGTGATTGTGAATTAGTGGCGCTATCTGTTGTTCAAATTATCAAATATCTGAAAACCAAGAACAGCAAAAAGCTGATATTTGTTCAAGATGGGCCTACAAGAATGGGAATATTCCTAGCAATATTCGATTTAAATGTTAAAAGAGGAGATAGAGCCACTATCAGTAATGGTCACGTTAATTTAATTTTGTGACGGTTAGTGTACTTGTTATTTGGCCAATAGATGGCGCTGACCGTCTCATTGCGCAAAGTTTAAACATTAAACCCATAGTGTGGATTAAGTGTTTGTACCGATTAATTACAATTATTTTTTTACGCAAATAACATAAAATCAATTTATTAATTTAGTTTCACATAGTAACAACTGTCGGCACAACGAGAATGCCGGTCGATCGAAGAACATCAATTCCTTTATGCAACGTGCACACTTTGGAGTAACCGAGCCGCACGATTTGATCGGCAAACTAAAACAAAAAATTTCATTTAATAATAAAATAAAAAAAATTAAGTGAACTAGCGGATCCCAACCTTTTTTTCAATTTGTACCACTTACAAAAAATCTGAACAGTTTGTGTACCATCCAAATAATTTTTTCATAGTTAAAAATTACACTTTTCTTCAATTTTCATTTTTGGATGGCCCACTCGTGTACCACAGGTTGGAAACCGCTCGTATCGACTATATTTACATTAACAGCGCTATTTCCCCGATTTCCAACAATTATAATGATGCGACCCTGGTGAGCATTTAAAATAGAAACCTCTGCGCACGAATTCAATTTCCCATCTGGCGAAAAAGCCGACTGAAACGGTATATTGATGCTATCTGGAACCGCGCCACGGCTGAATCTATCAAATAAAATAAAAAATATCTTTTTACTTCCATTTTTTTCGATTAAAAATAAAAAATTTACTCTTCCGGCGCCCGCACGTCGACGATGAGCAACTTGGATTTGACTTGTTTGAATTTCTTCGCCGTTGAATTTCTCACTTCGAGCAATTCGAGTAAATCCGCGCCGGATATTCGCGGACTCACTTCGGATTTGAGCGCGTCAAGAAGAATCGGATCCTTCTCCAACTCCGATTGCAACCGCTCGCTGGTTGGGACGCTCGGTGATCTGATTTTCTTCCTCGCCGTTGGTTTTTCGTATTGTCGGTACGTAGCGCTTCTCGGCGTGCTGCAGAAAATCTTGATGGAATCGAGCAAACAACGCTCGATGTTAATTTCTATTGAAAAAAACAACAAAATTTAATTTTAGACTAAATTTAGTTGATATTTGCATTAATTAACACCTGGCATGTCGGAAAAAAGTAATATACATTCGTTAAAACCAAACGATAATAAATTGTCGCGTAGTTGTTGTAGTATGACGACACCGATGAAAAGCGGGAATGATGGGTCGCCTAAGAGAAGCGTGTCCCATAAATGAAATATTTTGTGCAATGGAAGCATATCTAGAAAAAAAAAATTATTTTTATACATTTTTGTTATTATTATGATGATTTCTTATAATATTTACGTGTATACATTGTAAGAAACCATGGAATTGAATATAACTAAAAAAAAAAAAAAATACTTAGTGTTAAATTTTATGTTTTTCTCATTTTTTTTTTTTACTCACTTCCGGTATGAATCCAATACTATTTAAATGATTAGCTAATTCGGGGTCGTGGAATGCAATCAGGTGTGAAAATACCGCTAAATATTCTTTTTTTTAAATAAAAAAAATATTTAATTTTTAAAAATTTTGAATTTGGCGCCATAAATTACCTTGGATGACGGGCGAATTGTCTTTTAAGAAGAATTTATGTAAATATTTCGTTATAAACGCGGACATGCAAGCATAAGCTAAAGCCTCGTCGTTGAAATTCAATGATAAAAATGGAGCGCATAACGAATCAAGTCCTTGCCAGTAGACGTACTGCGAGTGGCTGACGATCCACGCTTTTAAAATTCGTTTAAATTTCATGTGGCCATCGGGCGAGGATAGAAGTTCGTCGTATTGATGGCAACGAGGAATGTCCACCTCGATTTGACGATCCGTCGGGATTGGGGTTTCCTTATCGATGCTGTCATATCGACCTTGGACATCCCCCTAAAACATAAACAAAACAGACAGATTGTTACGTAAAAAAGTCCCAGCCAATCGGAGATGAACTATAAAGTTATGCGGACAAATTGTAGAGTTGTCTTACACGCTTTTTACATTTTTTCTCAAGAAAACTACCTCAATTTCCAGTAAAGCGGCCCAAATGTGTGCACGGAAAAGCGGTAAAACATCGATTTTAGCCTCTTTGAGGATATGTGGTCGTTTGTACGGATACCCGTGAAGCAGACGTTCAAATAGAATAATTCGATGAAACTGTAAAATCAAAATAAGTATTAAAATTTAATTATTAATGAAATTTTTAAAATTTAATTCTTTTTCGACCTGATACTCAATGTCCTTTTCTCGAATAACCAATGGCAATTCAGCCATTCCGGTAACATCGTCACTGTTTTCTTGATCAAGTTGCATCAATTTAGCACTAAATCAAAATTTCAACATTAACAATATAGAATTACAAACAATAAATTCATTTTTGTTATTCTACCTTTCTTCAATCACGAGTGGATAGTACGCTTCCGGTTTAACTTTACTTAATCTCTATTTAAAAAATTCGTAAATTTCATAATGAGGTCACATTATGACGTTTTAATCAAAATTCTCAAGAATCCTCACCTGTCGCAGTTGATCTAATGGCAAAATTACGACCGTTTCATCTAATAAAAACGCCCGGTCTTTTTTCTGGCCAAAAAACTCTCCTTCGTCCGTTACGATTCTTTGAAAAAAATTTAAAAAAAAAATAAAAAATAAAAAATAAAAATGTCTTTCTTTACAGAGGAAGAGAACAAATTGACGGCATCATTTTAACGATTCCTTCTTTTTTTAATTCTGACTCCAAATCGCCACCCGCCAACCGCCATAAGTAATAAATTTCGTCGATCGATCGCTGTTCGAGATGTTCATTTTCATCTAAAAATTAAAAATGTAAAATAATCTAATAAAAAAAAAAAAAAAATGCAAATATTTCAATAATTTACTTAATGGGTCCATTTCGATGGGAAAATTTAAATTTTTGAATTGAAAATCGATGGAAATAAACGATCGATGCATTTTTCCCCGTTCGACTAAACCGCTTTGGTGCAAGGATGAAAATATCTCCAATTTTAAACATTTTTCTGGTGATAATCTGTATATATAAAAAAAAAAANAAANAAATAAATAAATATATATATATATATATATATATATATATATATATATATATATATATATATATATATATATATATATATATATATATATATATATATATATATATATATATATATATATATATATATATATATATATATATATATATATATATATATATATATATATATATATATATATATATATATATATATATATATATATATATATATATATATATATATATATATTTATTTTTTTTTTTTTTTTTTTTTAAGGGAAAGTAGTTTTACCTCTTTTTGGGCGACACCTGGAGACATTTTTCGATAAGTGATCTCAAATTTTCATCGATTAAATGTAATTTTTCATAAACATTGAATTTTTTTGCAATTTTTTCAAGGAATTCTTCTTCCGATTCATCCAAGATCAATTCCAGCAAGATAACAAATATTTCTTCTAAATCTTCGTTTCTTAAATCAATTCCGAGAGTTATTTCCGCGAGAATAATTCCCAACGACCAAACATCAACACGAAAACCCAATGAATTGACACTAGGTGGCGAAAGATGATCGTGTGCCAAAATCGGTCCACAACTTAGAACTTCCGGTGCCAAATAAACGGGAGAACTTTTTAAAAATAAAAATAATGTAAAATTAATTTGTCTAATTTTTTAAATAAAAAAAAATAAATAAATAAATACCCAATAGGAAAAGATACCGAAGTCCCATTATCAGTCATGTGATAAAGGCCAAATTTGGCAAGTTTAACATGACCCTCGTTATCCAAAAGGATGTTCTCGGGTGTTAAATTCCGATGCACAATTCCATATTCATTTAAATATGATAAACCACGTAAAACTTCGTACGAAATTTCGATTAATTTCTCCGAACTATTTAATACATTATATTATTATATAAAAATAAATAAAAATTCGATTATTATACCTAAAAAATTATTTTTTTCAGCACAGGCCTTTAAATTTTGTGTGTAGTGTTCGGCCACCACTATCAGCCGTTCTAAAAAATTCGAAAAAATCGAATTAATTCGTGAAAAAAATAAAAATATTAATGACAACGTTTTTTTACCGTGTTTACCACGTACAATACTAATGTATTTACACAGATGCGGGTGTTGGATCGTTTTTAAAATTTGAAATCTGCCCACTATTTTGATGCTGTTTGGAGTGAGCGGGAGACCGTTGCTGCCGCATACTTCACCCGGGTGACTCGACGCGAAAAATACGACCGCTCCCAGTTGCGCTTTTCCTAATTTCCTCATTCTAAGTCGATTTCTAAGATTTCACGGGGAAATATCAACTGTGGGCGGTTATTAGTTACCATTTCGTGTCCTTTTTTTTTAGTCAACATCAATATGTATGAATTGCGGCATCTGTTGAGAGAATTCTTTAATAATTAAATAAAAGCGTCGTTGAGAAATTGGCGGGAAATTTGATTTTCAAATTTTTAATAATAATAGTTGCTACGTAAACGGTTTTATTATTCAGCGAATAAAAAGATGGAATTAGATTTTTTTTTGAAATGTCTTACTAAATAAATTTTGGATACAACATAATGATTGCTTTCGTTGCAAGTGTACTAGCTTACACTGTACTATTCGAATTGATGATCATTTTAGCCTTTATTTTCTTGTGGATCCGTTGCGAATTTACTGGTACGAAGATAATTAGATAATCCTAACTTGTGAATAAATCTTATATTATTTTTATTGTTATTGTAGTTGAAAGAACTTCACAAAGAACAGGTATTTTTAAAAAAAAAATTTAAATTTTTCATAATTTTTATTTGATTGTTTTAGTTGGATCACCCAGAAATAGTATTGATGACTGCAGACTTAAAAAAACGAAGGAACAAACGGTTTATTTGTTGTATTTTTATTTTAATTTTGCATAAATAATTAAAATAATTATTAATTTTGTAGGTGATCATCAAAAAAAGCTGAAAAACTATCACATGATTAAAATGCTTGTGCAAATCACATTTCCTCATGTAGTAATTCAAGCAAATTGTTATTTTTTAATAATTGTGTAGATATTTTAATAAAAAAGGCATATAATAAAAGGACAACAATAATTTGTTGCTATTGTTGATTTTTTTATTTTTTTATTATTCATAATAAATGCTAACTACACTTTCTTTGGCTGTCATTGGAGTATCGGTATTCATTTTAATCACTATCATCATCATTTTGTGCATTATTTGCATTAATATATGGATCCGGGGCGATAGGTTGATATTTAGAAGTGAGTTGTAAGAGATGAGATAAAATGAGGCGAAATAATAATGATTACATTTCGATAAGATCGTCGACTTTTTAGAAGATCACGATGTAATATTTGTGATAGACGATTACATCATAGTGGTAATGTATTCTAAAATTATTTTAATTTCATTTTTAATGCATTTTTGACTTTGCGAATAAATTGCAGAACGACCAGTTTGTCGTTTTTGTTCGGGTTGTAGGGTTACCAAGGCACACAGATAGGCTAATAATTCTTGAATCGGGTAAAGTAAAAGACAAAAAAAAATCAGAGTTTTATGGTTTAAATTTAATTTTGACATTATTTCAGGTCCTTCATTACCTTCACCACACAAAGTGTTATGGGCCAAGTATTTTTATAATATTTGTTATGGAATTTGGAATTTTTATTTTTTATTTTTATCTTTTTTATTTTTTTAGCATTTCAAGATCTTTGGAAAAGTTTGCAGAATTTTCAGAAGATGAAACAAAATAAAATATTTGTTAATTATTTGTTGTAATTGTGCAGAAATAAATAGAAAATAATTAGATTTTGTAATTTGTATATTTATTTTTGCATAAAATTCAATATTTTGCAAATTTTTGTGCATTTTGTTAAAAAAAATTTTATTGACAATTTGATTTTTTTTCACATTATTCAGATTCTATGAAAAGTTAGGTTCACCTTAACAAAAAAAAAAAAAAAAAATACGGATATGTGTCCCCTTAAACTCTTTTCACCCTTTTCCTGTGCTCCAATTACCATTATGCTGAACTAAGCAGAATCAAACTTATAATACAGTGCAACTAAATTATAAATCCATTCTCGATGCAACTACAGTTGGTACATAATGTCCAGACAAGCTTATCTAGCAATTTTTGTCATATTTCAAACATTATTCACATATGAAAGTGCAAAACTCGTCCTTCCGGCCAACATTTTGAGAGGTAATTCGAAAAATTCAAAAATATTTATTTTAAATTTGTTTTTAAATTTTTTTCTATTACACAGAACATCCAAATAAGTGTTTTTCTTTGGCATTGTGTAAGGTTTTTAATATCGATGACAGTTGGGAGCTTCCAGGTTGCGGTCGCGGCAGTTGCAGTCGAAGTCGAAATGGATTGGACGAGATAATTCAAACGTAAATCATAATTTGTGGAAAGTAAAAAAAAATTATTTTATAATTTTATTTATTGCAGTTGTCCTGAAATTTACTTTGAATCTGATTGTTACCTCAGTCCAGTAGAAGTGAAATTGGCTTATCCGATGTGTTGTCCGAAGAAAGTTTGTCCGGGAGATAAAAATTATATGGGTCATGTTTGTAAAAACCAACAAAATCGACCACCACCAAATCCACACGTTTAAAGTCTTTTATTTATTCATTTTACAGTATACGCATATTGATTTTAAATAAAAATAATAAAAAAAAAAAAAAAAAAAATTATTTTTCTTTATTTTACTCGAAAAGCGTAGAATTGTAAATCTTGCCGAAATCCCATTAAATCTGAATCTTTTGATAAAACACTCACTTTGATTAAATATACAAATTATGTCAAGTAATTTCCCAGAACATGCGATTTTAGTTAATTAAAAAAAAAATTATTTCTGAATCTTGGAGTTCAATTTTTTTTAATGTTGTACCCCACGTCAAAAAGCGTAGATATTATAATGTAAATTAGTAATAACAATTAAAGTATCACATAAAGCTTAGTTAATGGAAAAAAATGTAGTCTTAATCAATAGAATTAATAATTTTAAAGTTCATCTTCGATTTCTGTCGTTTTTTCATTTGTTTCATCTTTTTCTGTTGATAAATCCTGGTTTTCTTCCATTGGTAAATCAACAGTTGAATTATTCTCATCGGAATCGAGGATTATTTCATCCGGATCCGGTGCTCGCGGAAGAAATTCTTCTTCCGGAAACATTTCAAGAAACAATAATTTCGCCTAAAATGGAAAAAAAAATAAAATAAAAAGAATTAAAAAAATTAAAAAAATTAAAAAAATTAAAAAAATTAAAAAAATTAAAAAACAAATGATTTTATTTACTTCAGAAACGGCAGAATCGAAATCGAAATCGCTACCCGGACCGGAAGTTAGGGTTATTCCGGTCGTGCACTCGTTTTTCATCGAATCGGGAATGATCTCGCACCGATTAAAATATAAAGCCCAAAGAATTTTTGGTTTTCTCGTCTCCGTTTCGCAGTCTCCGTAATGTCCGGTTTCGAATAAAATTTCCAGGGCGAATTTTAAATCTTCTTCGGCGGATACAGTCTGATTGCAAGTCATGTGAACAACATCTAAAAAATTACAATAAAATAATTTTAAAATTCTAAAAAAAGTTATAAAAAGTCAATTACGTAGTCCTAATGGACACGCCATGGACGATGGACATAATTCGAGGACATTAATCGCGCATTTAATGGCCCCACCTGCCGGTAAACGAAGCAATGTTACCTGTAATAAGAAAAAATTCGTTTACAATTTAAAATAAAAATAAAAAAGTTTTGTTACTTGTTCTTTTTCTGTTTTTAAAATCGATTTATCGGTTATAAAAATAGCACGAGATATTTTTCTGAAAAATTTAAAAAAGTTTAAATTTTGATTTTTGATGAATAATAAAAAATTTAATTTTAATTTAATTTTATGATTAGTGTTTACCGTTCTTTGATTTTTTTCTCGGGTATTTGACTTAGAAAGTAACTGCTTTGCATGATAACACGTCTGGAAATAATTATTAAGTGTTGAATTAAATTAAATAAATTGTATTACGAAGACTTACTTGCAGTTAATTCGTTTATTTCGAGATATTATACCCGTAATTGTCCCTGAATCGTCTAATATTAAAGCTTCGGCTGAACGTTTCAAACAATATACACCGCCAAACACAGCACATAACCTAAAGAAATATTAAATTTTGATGGAATTTTTGTTTTAAAATTTTTATAATTTGAAATTACCTGCAAAAACATTGGGGTAATTCACCACTGCCGTATAATGGCCACAAAAATGGCGTGTTACCATATCGGCCTAATGATTTTAAGAACCGCTGGACAGCGGATAACCCCTGAATAAGTCAAGATAATTTCAGATAAAGTAGAAAAAAAATTTGAAAAATAATTAAAAACTTCAAATCATTAATACATCAATTGTGGGTGCATCTTTTTCCACCATAGCTATGGCATGTAGAACGTAATGCTCGACATTCGGAGTTAGTTTTCTCGCTTTTAAAAATTCAGCAAAACTTTTATTTTCAAAATCTAAAGGAAAAAAAAATATAAAATAAAAAAAGCAACAATTAATCAAATAAAAACACTCCAAAACCTCGATATTCATCCGGATGTTGTTCATATTCCATGCAAAACGTCAATAATTTCATGAGCATTCGTTTCTCTACAATCGTCACATCTCGTGTACTAAAAACATCCGCTCTTGAACAAGGAACCTTCAAAATAAAACAAACAAATGTAAAATATCAATCAAAACTGACAGTTTATCTGTTTACTTGTTCTAGTTTCCCATTAAGGTATGTAAGAACGCGAGTTACGCATTTGAATTCGGCGTAACGAGCGATATTCGATGAAATGAGTAAATTCACGAGTGATCCTCGCGAAAATAAAACCTAGATACGAAGAAAACAAATATTTCCAATCGTTAAAAATCGATTATTTAATAGGAAATAACCTTTGGCGCTAAATCTAAATTGAATTTCCTCGAATTCGACTCCAAATCCTTCCAATGCTTAAATTCGGATTTGGGAATTGGAGTTTTTTCAATTGTTGGTGTTTTAGTTGACGAAGAAGGTTCTATAATTGGTAAATAAAATTATTTTAAATCAAAATATCAATTTTGTTTTAAATATTAACCAGATTCCGGTTCAGGTTTGATTTCATCGGTTAATTTCTCATCTGACTCGAGTGCTTTTTCGTTTTCTGCTACTACTGTCATTTCACCTAAATCAAGTGCGGAAATTTCCTCTTCCGTTTCCTCTGGTATGCATTCCCTTAAAAACAAAAAGGAATCAATTTAAGTTGATTTTGCACATCGAAAATCGAAATAACATTTTATCATTACAATCAGAGTTTGAATCGATTGTAAGCATCAAAATGACACTTTATATCGATCTTTTAATCGAATTTAAACATCAAAATGACATTATTTACTTGATTAGTATTTTCTCCTTTACATTACTTAGAAAATTAAATTCATCGGATAATGTCAAAGCTGTTTCTCCTTCGGAAAGAAAAGATTGACAATCTTTCTCATCAATTTGCGAAATGCATTGAAAATTGTCGGAATGAATCCATTTTCTTATTCCATGTAAATTAAAAGATGCCCAATCGTTGCCGTAATATTCCCTCCTGCAAATTAAAAAAGATTATTAAATTTAAAAAAATCGCGGATTAGTGTAAATCACCTGTCAAGATGTAAAACGCTTTTTCCATTTCTCGCCGCCGCCGCAGCCAAAATCGACTCCGGCATTCCTAGAAAAAACAATTGTCAACCCATAGTTACGACATTAAATCAAGAAATATGATTGATATAATAAAATACAGTGTTTATGATCGAAATCGGATAAAAGAACGCGTCCCCACCTGTTCCCAAAACAACAACATCGTAATCAGATGCCAAATCGTCGTCCATCTTTATTTTCACGTGCAAAGTTGAACGAGTTCAGTGCTCACGTTTTTCTGGAAAATGACGTCATCATTTCTCAAGTGGAAAAGTAGAAAATGGAGTATTCACTCTAGTTTCCACTTTTCCACTTGATAAATTATGACGTCATTTTTTGCGCCCGTGCCTAGCGTTACCTTGTGGTCAGATCTGGAATGAACTCGTTCGACCTTGGAACACAACGTCACAGCGGTGAATTAAAAAACCCAAAGTAAATTATTATTTTTAATTTTAAAAATGAATTTGAAAGAATTCAATTACAGATTACTATTAATTTAAATTATAGTTAAGATTGATTTTTATTTTTATTTTTAGAATTTAAAACAAAAATATTTAAAGAAAAGGGTGTGATGTTAATGGGAGCGCTTTTCAATTTAATGGCGACGTAGCAGCTGTTCAATCTGTTTTTTCCATATTGTTTATTTTATATTTATTTGATTGACTTGATATTATTGGGATGTTACATGGGTTATTATTATAAATTGGCTGATGTAAAACGGGTGAGATTAAAAGTGAAATTCATCATTCTGATTATAATTATCTAATATTTTGTTTGTAATTTCTGAATTTCTCAGATTGACATTTAGTGGAGTCGGAAGTTCTACCGATTTTGCACCTGCAGTGAAGTCATGTTTTTTGAGTAAGTTTTGTCGAGTTATGTGAAATTATGTGAAACATAGATTTGATTAATTTGTCAAGTAAAGTGTACGAGGAAGAGGAAACATTTTAATTGGGAAATTGTGAGAAAAAGTACTTAATTTTTTATGAAAACCGGTTTTGTATTTTTTGTCAAAAATTATAATAATTTTTTTTATAATTTTTTTAGACTCGATTAATTATCAATTTCGTAGAAACTTACCAAATATCAAACGATCAAACTTTGATTAATCAAATAATTTTTTTGTTTGTAATTTTTTGTAATTTGGAATTTAGTTTTCAGCGAAACAAATGTGTAAATGCGAAGAAAACAGTTTCTACTAAAGAAATTTGTAAATTGTAATTGACTAAACTCTATCCAACAATTCGTGCACGAAACTGAGAAATGAAATTTTTTTCCATTGTACCGGAAGTATGTATTGTGGTAGCTTATTTTAATCCTCTAGTCGAGCCGAGTCGAAAAATCATTGTTTCGTAGCCAAAAAATGTGCGCAACAATACAAAAACCCAAATGTAAATAATTTTTTAAACTATTTTTCAAGCGTTTTCGTTCGTTAACAATGGCACGCACATTTTTGGACTACGAAGCGATGATTTTTCGACTCGGCTCGACTAGAGGATTAAAATAAGATACCACAATATATGCTTTCAGTACAATGCATAGGCCATTAACCAATGGGAGTTTCGTGCACGAATTATTAGATAGAGTTTTATCGGTGTTTACAATTATATTGTGATTTGATTTTAAAGACTCCGTTTCAGCACTGTAAATCAAGTGCTGTATAGTCAGTCTCATTGATTTTGAAACCTGAACTGAACAGATTATTTTGTTTATTGAATTTTGTCAGCAGGAAATAAATTTTAAACTGTATTTCCAATATGAGTCAAAATAATTTTATTTTAACAAAAACTTATGAATCATAACTAACAATTCTGAGAATTAATTATTCCTGAAAAATTGAAAAACATTTAAATATTACTGTTCTACATTACAGCATACAATCTGAATTTGTTATAAACTTGATTGGGAATTTTCCAATCTGACTCATAAAGCAAATTATCACACTTTGACTGCTAGGCCAATGTTCCTAATGTTTTTTAAGTAAGTCAAAAAACACGAGTCAACTTTTAATTTTCCAGCACAGTCCAAAGGGGCAAAATGAGCTTCATTCATTGGTTATTTTAGTTTTTTTAAAAAGAATAGAATTGAGCTTTATTTATTTAATTTATTTTTTATTTTTTATTTTTATTTTTTATTTTTCTAGAGTCTTTTATTGAGCTTGGAATGACAATAAGGTGGTAAATTAAGCAACTGAATTTAACGATATTAAAATAAGGTAAGTCGTTACATAATTTTATTTTATTTTATTTTGGAGATTTTATATTTTTTTCGGTGAACACTAAAATAATTGACTTTAGCATTACTTCACCATTACAGTGCTAATTTAAGTCCCCAAACCTCCCTCCCCCAAACTAACTCTTCTCAGCGAAGCCTCCACTTTGATATTTAAGCCTGGATGTTGGTATAGGTTAGATTTAGGTATGGGTAGGTTAGGTTAGTTTTTTGATAGACTTTTATTCAAATTTTCAAACACGAAAATATCGTGTTAGTGTCTTTATAAAACAAACCAAACTCCGTTTCCAAAACATTGCAAGAAACTCCCATTGGCTAGAGCCTTTTCCCAGCAATTTTTTAAAACTTTTAAAAAAATAATTCGAAAAATGACTATAAAAGGGCATAAACGAACATAAGCGAAGATAAACGATTATAAAAATGACCATATATGGTAGTTTTTGGTGGTTTTTTTGTATTAATGTGCAAGCAAACAGGCTCCAACCAATGGGAGTTTCTCGCAATGTTTTGGAAACGGAGTTTAGTTGGTCATTCCGTCCTTGGACGAATGTTATTTCGCTACGTATGATGGTGATATCATTATATCAGATGGTTGCCCCATCTCCTGGGCTGTAAATTACAACGCCGTTGTTATACTAACATTACCACATCACACATTTCAATGGTTGTGTCGGTACAGCGAGGTGCTGACGATGATGTAATTTCCTGGAAGTAGAAACGTTACTGGACAGACAGATAGACAACTCTGACTTTTTATATTAGTACAATATAACTTCATCTTATACGCACATGTGGTGTGACGTTTCAATTTTTCATCACATAATGGTGGTAAATTTTCTAAAAACTATTATAATTTAAAAACTACTTAACCTTAGATGCCAAATTTTACTTGCTACCGAGATTATATTGTTTCTGAGGTATGGGCCAAATTTCATGTCAATCTGTTCTAAATTCACTTGTTAGGGACACATATTCTCTTCTGTGACATGTTTGGGCAGTTGTGCTATTAAAGCACCAATATAAATAGAAATTAATGAGAAATAATAATATTTTACTGGTTTAATAATACTGGTGTACAGTAAACATGAAGTCGTCGTAGGTAATGTACCACTCAATTTCATAAGTTTATGAAATGTTGAAATTTTGAGTCGGGAAAAATGGAAATTTCTTTAAAGCTCTAATACGGACAGACAAATGGTTTTAAGAGGATTTATAGGAATGATAGAGCTATCATTTCGAGTAAAATTTTTGAAGATTGATTAAGTAGTTACTGAGAAAAAAAGTTAAAAACCACCAAAATCAGGTTTTTGCAATTTTGACAATATCTCGAGAACTGTTGAAGATAAAGATTTTGATTTGAAGAAATTAAGTTTGTTGAATTAAGTTATACAACCTGGATGTGTTAGAGGTATGTATGCAGTTAAACATCCTTAAAGATCACTGGATTTGGAATAAAATTCTGGTCACAATGATTTTTTGAAAATTTTGAGCTTAGATGAGTTTAATTTTTAATTTTATCTTCAACAGCTCTCGAGATATTGTTAAAATTGCAAAAACCTAATTTTGGTGGTTTTTAATTTTTTTCTCAGTAACTACTTAATCAATTTTCAAAAATCTTACACGAAATGATAGCTCTATCATTCCTATAAATCCTCTTAAAACCATTTGTCTGTCAGTATATTACAGCTTTTAAGAATTTTCCATTTTTCCCAACTTAAAATTTCAACATTTCATAAACTTATGGCGACCAGGTGCATTGACGTGGTTAAAACTAATTTTACTAATTTTACTAATTTTACAAACACACTTTCTAAATTTATAGCACTTTTATTGATAATTTTTTAATCCGGCGAGGGTTTATTAATGAGGCTAGGTTTAGTGAGGCATTATACGAGGTTTCCTTTGGCGAGGTAATTGTTGTTGAGAAAATGTCGCCTAGGTTTTTGTGGGTGAGGTTAAAATCGACGAGGTTTTGACTTGATACCATTATTTTTAGTCTAAAAGGCTACATAGGTTTAAGTGAGGCATTATATATGAAAATTGAAAATTGAAAATATGTGGGATAAACGACCACATACAAAGGCCAGTTTAATGAAGAATTTAAAATGATTTATGGGCTGTAATTACATGGGGTGATTGTCAGCAGCTTCTAAGCTCTACCCAATGATATGAATAAGAAAGACTGGATCGCTCACTCTATGAGAATTTTAATGTTAGGCTGCGTGACCGAGATGGAGCAAGTAGTCGATGCTTTAGTAGGGATATTTTTAAAAAATTTACCAAAAAATTGATTTTATGATGAGTTTCATTATTTTTTAACTATATTTTAATGTTTTCATGTGTCATTTGACAATTTTTTTTTAAAAACTGAAAATAATCCCATTCCAGCACATGTGGGAATGCTATGAATCCCTACTAAAGCATCGACTACTTGCTCCATCCCGGTCACGCAGCCTAACGTTAAAATTCTCATAGAGTGAGCGATCCAGTCTTTCTTATTCATATCATTGGCTCTACCCAACAATTCGTAGACGAAACTAAAAAGTGAACTTTTTTGCATTCTACTGAAAGTATACATTGTGGTATCTTATTTTAATCCTCTAGTCAAGCTGAGTCGAAAAATCATTGTTTCGTAGCCAAAAAATGTGCGCAACAATACAAAAACCCAAATGTAAAGAATTTTTTAAAAATATTTTACGAGCCTTTTCGTTTGTTAACAATGGCACGCACATTTTTGAACTACGAAGCAATGATTTATCGACACAACTCAACGCTAGAGGATTAAAATAAGATATACCACAATATATACTTTCAGTACATTGCAAAGGTCATTAACCAATGGGAGGTTTCGTGCACGAATTGTTAAATAGAGTTTAGCATCAATGCAAAATAGAATTGAGGCTGTACTAGATGCTAAAAGCGATGTCCTAAAATATCAAATGCAATGGACGAATATTGTGAAAAACCTGATTTTGTAAACTTAAGTTATTTAGTTATCCCTTAGTTTATTTCCAAAGTTGCTTATATTGATGTTTTTATTTTTTTCCCATCCAAAAAGCGAAGGTGGTCGAATACTTTTGGTGTTTAGTTGCAGTGTAAATGATGTAATACATTCGTAGACACATTTCTGCACAAAGTGCAGTTGTCTGAACAGTTTATCCACATAAAATTGCTATTTATAGAACAGTTATGAATGATGTCATGCAGCTAACGTTATTTTTTTTATGGTATTAAGGAATCTGTTTGTGGACATAAAAACCTCATTTATTTCTAGCATTTTATTTGCGAAAATATCTATAAAAAAAAAAAATTATATAAATTGATGAAATTGAAACTTTGATCTCTTTTTTTATGATATAGGGTGTGATTGAGTGGTAATTTTTGGTTTGTTAATCATTTTCATTATTATAATGTTTATCTATTGATAAAATATAGATTTTTACACTAAAAAAATGCTTTGTTCAAAAATACTACAGAGTTACCCCAATGACAACTGGTGATAATTAAATTTGCAAATGTATAATTTTTTAAGTAAATTTTACGATGAGGAAGTCTTAAAATCGACTTTCCTTTCAGGCATGAAAATTCCCTTTCTGCACATCCTGTGACAATTCAGACAAACACAGGGTCCAGAATGTCCAGACTTTTTGCTGTTCGAAGTATTTGCTGAACGGAAAGATAACTTAGTTTTTTTTAACTTTTCAAAGGGTTTCTGAAAGTTTTTTTTTTAGATATAAATTAATGTAGAACCGGATTTCCGGTTCTATAATTTTTTGTGTGTATTTTTGGGCATTTTGATTATTTTATTAAATTTATTCTGCTATTTATCTGCTATTTAGTTCCTCATACTTGTATGTAGGTTTTTTTTAAATAAATTTTTTTACTTTCTCAAATTTATCTGAAAATCTCAAGATTATGATGACACGCGTATCAGAATTTTTTCAGAATTTTTTTGCAACATATTAATTAGTAATTTGAAATGCAAAAAAGTTGTCCCTTAGATGTGATAAAAGTTGTTTTCACCGCATTTTGTGAAAAGCGCTTCTGTTAAGCGCCACCTATACTGAAATTTATGGCGATTTTGCCATAATTAGTAGCCACGTGTTGTTATTACATGTTATTTAACATGGGGAATTCTAGCTGTGACGTCAGAAACAGCGCCCTGCCAGCAGTGGCCAACAATGTTTCTCACCAAGCTCAAACGAGTTGTTTGTTAAACATGTTCTGATAACTTTAAAAAATAAATAAAAATCATTTCAGTCATTTTAAGAAATGGCAAACATTATTATTCAGTTGATGTCTTAAACCCTTTAAGTAATTTTCATATAAAGTGTATTATTATCGTAATTCTAGAAGGACATTTTTCCCCGTTCGCAATAAATGTATATAAATTGTAAATGAAATTCTTCAGAAAATATATAACTCAGCTGATTTCGCATTTACTGTTATTGGTGAATGAGCTATTTAACAGCAGTTGTTAAAACAACCGCATCTGTTAATATATTTATGCTTAGCCGATTTATTAGTTTGCCACATTTTATTCGCTCGTGTTTGCAGAAAACATCTATTTGGGAAAATTCCATTGAAAACTTAATATTTGCATTATTGCATGGTTTTGGGCAACATTTGTTCTATCTGAGATTTTCTAATATTTTGCTAAATCAGAATTTTTTTTCAAGATTTGCTGTTTTATTTGTTTTAATTGATAACCGGTGATACGATCTTATTTTGAGATTTAAATCCCATTTTATATAACTAGATAGGAGTAGTTAAGGTTGATAATGAGAATTGTTCTATAGCAGTTTAATACAGTTTGGTTTAGTTGTTTTCAATTTTCAATTAATGCAATTATGAATGTCTCAAATGTAAGAAAGATAAGTGGTATGCGGGATGATTCCACCCATGATTTAGTTACTTCGGATGTTCTTGACTTGAATTATCAATATATGGAAAATGAGCAAACGGTAAGTTGCTTCTATTTTTATATTTGTTTGTACTTGTTTGGTTGACACCACACTGGCCACGAGGAAAATTCTGTGGGTCTTGGAGGATACAATAGACAATTTTTAGCAGAACTAGACACCTTATCACAAATTAAGCCTAAGTATTGGGCTTGTGGTTTGTTCAAGGTGTTTGACTGATTAAAAAACTAACCTGAGAGACACAACTTTGCCAAAATTGCAGCCCAAGCCAGAGGAAAAATGGCGACAGAATTTCACAACAACTGTTGTGATTCTATGCAGTGCGCATGCGCAAATCAAGTCGTATACAAGACAATTTGAAACGAGATTTTTGAAAAATCCTCGATTGAGACCTTTCAAACGAGAATAGCATTCTCGTAATGAAATAAATCTCGTGCGAGAAATCGCAAACTGCCTATTGTTTATAGTTTGAATTACAAATGTATATGGGGCACCACAATTTTTTAGTGCTTAGGGCCTCTAATCCAACCTTGGACCATCATGGGATTAACCTATAGGGACAGTAAAGTCAAGCAAGTCATATCTTTTGCTGCAATATCCACAGCTACTACAGACAGTTTGCTATGGATTTGTGCGGTTAAAGGCCAAGGAAAGTAGGTCCAGGGGTCTATTGGATTCTGATGAATAAGATTCATTATTTTCAGGGTCAATCGGAGTAAACTTGTAGTGCTAGTATACATTTTTTTAATAATCAGTATATCTTGAGATCCAGAAGGGTTCATTGAAAGTGGACAGAAGGTACATTGATTTCTGAACAAGGTCCATTTATTGAAAAGTGAATTTGAGATATTGTATAGTGCTAACTATTATGTGTTTAAATAATTATAACCAGTTAGTTGGCAACATATCTGGAGTATATGTTATGTTGGTATGTTGCATTTTAAAATCCTCTATTGTCAATCATATATTTTAAATTTTTAAGATATTATTTAGTTTCTTCATTTTACTTCGCAATTTAAAGACAATTAGTTTATACTATTATTTCTTGCTGCATAATAAATTAATGTTATATAAGAATATGTTTTTAATACTTGGACATTAGAAATGGCGAATATTTGTCAAACAACAAGAAGGATAAAGCCATAAATTAGGTAATTTGTATTTTATTCATAAATGTTTGAAGAAATTTATATTATATAACAATAAATTGTCACAGGATATTCATTTTCTTGGTACATAAATATACATATTTGATAGTGTGTGAAATTAAATAGTTTGAGGAAGTCATTTTTATTTAATTCTAACTTTACCAATATCTAATTTAATCCCATCCATTGTCATTGTCTTTGACATCATACCTTTGCATATTTCACAACTACATTTTTTCACTGCCATTTTCAATCATGACTACCGCTCCAATATATACGATTGATGTAATTTTTCTCTTTTATTTATTCATTCAATTATGTATTTATTTATTTATTTTTTAATTTGTTATTTTTAGCTTAAAGTTATGGATAAATCACTGGTGGAAAATGCTGCGTATAACCAGAATCATGGAAGTACTAAAAAAACTGGAGACGAAGAACATGGAAATAATACTCCAGTCACACCGAACAATCTAGCTACATCACCTGTTAACGATGCTCATGGATCAACAATTACTTTGGAAAGCATGTTTTCTTTGAGAAAAATCAAACACCCTACAACGTAAGTTCTATGGAGTTTAAATACATTCCAATCACGGTATAATGATTTTTTTTATTTTTTTTTTTTTTTTTTTTTTTTGTATTTGCTGTAATGAGGTTGGACTATAATAAGTAAACAGAGATTTTAAATTTTTTTTTTTTTTTTGCAGCAATTGTGAAACAATGATGCATTTATTGAAGGGCAACATTGGTACAGGAATTTTAGCCATTCCGGAAGCATTGAAACATTCTGGTTTAACAGTGAGTGTCTATTTTTTTAAAAAAAATGTGCATTGTTTATTTATTTTTATTTTAATTAGGTAGGTACAATTGGAATCTTACTTATTGGTGTAGTGTGTATACATTGTATGCATATGTTAGTGAGGTGCGCCCATGCATTAAGTATCAGGTAAGATTTTAATTTTTATGTTTTATAATAATAGACATTTATGCAATATTAATGTATAATGATTAAAATTTGTTTTCAATATAGGGAACAAGTTTCAAGTCTTGATTACATGGATGTAGCACAAGTTAGTTTTAAAACAGGGCCTAAATCACTACAAAGAGGCCACAAGTTTATTAGGTACAAAATCAATTACTGTCCAATGTCGTTATATAGTGAACTCTCTTATAGCGGAAACTCGCTGATAACAAATAATTTCAAAATTTTCAATCTTAGAATTCACATACCTCAATACAGTTTATGCTGTATTGACAGTATGACACATCTGCTGGACCAATTTTGTCCGGACATTGGTCCAGACCACAGAACGGATATTGTCCAGACTGGACACTATGCACCGGACATATTTCTGGGACTTGCCCATGTCCGGACTGCACAGCATATATGTACTGTAAACTCTATTTATCAATTCGTGCACGAAACTCCCATTGGTTAATGGCCTATATGCATTGTCCTGAAAGTATATATTGTGGTATCTTATTTTAACTCTCTAGTCGAGTTGAGCCGAAAAACCATTCTTTCGTAGTCCAAAAATGTGCATGGCATTGTTAACGAACGAAAACGCTTCTAAAATATTTTTAAAAAATATTTACATTTGGGTTTTTGTATTGTTGCGCACATTTTTTGGCTACGAAACAATGATTTTTCGACTCAGCTCGATCAGAGGATTAAAATAAGATACCACAATATATACTTCAGAACAATGCAAAAAAGTTCACTTTTCAGTTTCGTGCACGAATTGTTGAATAGAGTTTAGTGATGAATAGGTGGCGTTGTATTTTAAAAGCGCTCTCACTAAAGAGAAAAAATGCAGTGAAAACAGCAAACGTTTTAAGCTGAGATTTTAAGGGGCGCATATTTTCTCTTTACAATAACTTTTTTTTATAAGTCTGAAAATTACCAAATAAATTGAGTGTATGTAAAACCACTTTTTGAACAGCTCCAGAAAATTTCAGATATTTGAAAAATTTTTGAAAAAAATTTGTATTCAGAACTATTGTCGGTGTCAATTGACCCATAGGATAGGCTTCTGAGGATTAATCCAAAAAGAAAATAACTAATTTTATTTTTCTTAACAGAGTATTGACTATAATATTATTATGTGTAACACAATTGGGATTCTGTTGCGTCTACATGTTATTTGTCTCGACAAACTTAAAACAAGCATTTGATTTCTTCACTCATTCCGATTGGCCCCATCAAGCATACATGGCCATGTTTCTTCCGATATTAATCTTGCTGACCTTTGTCCGCACCTTGAAACATCTATCAATCGCTTCGGCGGCAGCGAATGTTCTTTCGGTCGGATCTTTTTGTATTCTATTTTACTTAATTGTCAAAGATTTACCACCATCTTCAAGTCGAAAGGCTTTTGCCACTTGGAGCCAATTGCCATTGTGGTTTGGCATTGCAGTATACTCTTATGAAGGAATAAGTCTGGTTCGTCTATAGTTCAGTTGTACTCAGGGGTGGATCGAGCGACTACTAAGGCCATATATGCAGTATACGCTGTGCAATCCGGACATAGAAATACTACACTCAAGAAGACTGATGAACAGTCGAATTTAAAAGCCTATGGTAGATAGAATCATCACAAAAGCAGCGCAACTGCCGAGGTCGCCAAGTAAACCGGCCGTCAACGCAACGGCCAAGTAAAAACAGATTCCGGCGAAACCCACACACTTCACTTTACGTGGCCCTTTCCTGCCTGTTTAAAAGCCTACGGTAGATAGAATAATGACGGTTTCGTTTAGAAAAACGTTTTGGAGACCTTTTTTATTCTAAACGAAACGTTTTGGTATTGTTGAGTAGGTCCCAGAAATATGTCTGGGGCGTTAGGTGCCACTAACACGGACTGTCCTATGTCCAGACCGGGGACGAGCGCAGAATTTTGTCCGGGTGGCGCTATGACCGAACCGCACAGCATATACTGTATGTCATAATCTGACAATAAAAGGACAAAGTATGGTTCCAATGATCCACGGAACCACCAAGGTATCTGGTCATGCCCTAATACCTGACCGGTCTATCCACCCCTGGTTGTATTTTCTAATGGTGTTAAGATTGAATTTTGTTTTGTTTGTTAGGTACTTCCTGTAGAAAATAAAATGAAGACCCCGCAAGATTTTGGCGGTTTAACTGGTGTACTTAATACAGCGATGGTTATTGTCGCGTGCATGTACACGGCAGTTGGTTTTTATGGTTACTTAAGATATGGTGACGACGTTTTGGGTAGCGTTACATTGAATCTTCCAAAAGATGCGTAAGTATGTGTTGAATAGTCAAGTTGGTCAGTCTTAATGTTTTTCTCTATAAACTAATTGTTTATGTCTTGTTTTAGCTTGGGTTTGAGTGTGCGGTTGGCCTATGCATTAGCAATATTTTTAACTTACTTGGTTCAGTTTTATGTGCCAATTCAAATAATGTGGCCAATTATTGAAAAAAGATTGCCAGGAAGGGTTCAAGTTTATAACAATGTGCTGGAGTATGCATTCCGAGCATTCATGGTCTTATTAACATGTAAGTTTTTGATTTCTGATGGAAGAGTTAAATTTGTTATTAGATAGGTGTGTTCAATTTGGAAGAAAACTTGTGACTCAAATCAAACTGACTGGATGTGAAATTCATACTTGGTTCTTCAGATAATTTTTAAAATTCTTTTAAAATTCTTTCATTCACCATTATATATATATTTGTGTTTACATATTTTATAAGTGATGTCATCATTACAGAGTTTGCGGCAGGTACTTTTCCCTTATAATTATAACTTTTTTATGGTTTATAAATAGTGTTACAGAAAAGAAAAAATGTCCAGTTTTTAGTACTCGCTTTTCTAAACTGTGCACTAAAAGCTAGACTTTTTTTCTTTTGTGTAACACTATTTATAACCAAAAAAGAAGTTATAATTATAAGGGAAAAGCACCTGCCGCAAACTCTGTATTCTATCTTCCATAAGGCATTTACGCGGAGAGAAAGAATGTGGTTTAACGACGCTATGTATTCCATTCACGGAATCTTGAGCTAAAATTTTTTACTTCTAAATGAAATAATTACTGTTTAATAATCGGTATCTTTCTTTTTCTGAAGTTGAAATTAAGGAGTAATATGAGACTTGTTTTCCAAGACAACTGGAGAGTTATACAGATCAGTTAGCAGAAATTATCCAATGCAGAAGTAAAAAAAATTTAGCTCAAGATTCCATGATTGGAGTGAAGCAAATATGCATGTATTTTCTTAGGATTGAACGCACCTAATATTTGATTGCTAGATTTTGAAGTTTGATTATATGATTGGTCAGAACATTGTGCCCAAAGGTAATAAATGTTTAGTGAAGTCCTTGACGACACAATGCCTAGTGCTTGGCTTTGCCACATTGGTCATAGGTTTGCCTCTGGGACTTCTTCAGATATGCTAGTTTCTCCAAAAACTTACAGGATTAAAGAATAGGGACTCAAAATGCAATCAGAAATCACAAATTTATACATTGAAGAGATTGTTGTTTAAATTGTTTTTTGGTATTGCAGTTACATTGGCAGCTTCTTTAACGGAGAAATCTTTGGGAGCACTTATTTCTCTTGTTGGAGCAGTTAGTGGAAGTTATTTGACCGTGATTTTGCCTCCAGTTTTGGAATTGGTTACATTCTGGGAGCATGGAATTTCCAAACCGACAATAGTAAAGGACGTGTTGATATTTACATTGGGTGTTCTGGGATTTGCAACTGGAACGTACGCCAGCATTATAGCCATATAATGAAAAAAGTTTTTTAAAATTGCATTAATAGTTTCTAATAACTAATTAAGTATTGTATGTAAATATAAATACTTTACTTATTTGTAATTATAATGAATTGTAATGACTAAGTTTGTGTATTTTTTAAAATTGTTTATGGTTATAGAAGAGAAAACAACTAATAAGAGAGAGAGAGAGTTGCTGAGAGAGAGAATGTTGCTTAAACACTCAGCAGCGATTTAGACCATGCATGTCATAATTTGACCTTACTGAATCTGACCTTACTAACAACTAATGAAGTGAAATATTCAATTTAAAATATAACACTTTAATTATTCAAGTTTAGTTTATAAATAGTATGAGATGGCCTCAAAAGTAGAAGGGTTATTTCTTGGTATGTTCGCGATTTGTTGAACCAATTTGCTATGCAAGATGAACTCGTGGAATCTCAACTGAAATATTTTAAAAAGATTTTAAGTCACGCAAGAAGTTTTCAAGAAAACAATTTTCAATTTTTAAAGCTAAAGTCTATCCAGCAGTTCGTGCACAAAACTGAAAAGTGAATCTTTTTGCATTGTATTGAAAGTATATATTGTGGTATCTTATTTTAATCCTCTAATCGAGTTGAGTCGAAAAATCATCGTTTTGTAGCCAAAAAATGTGCGCAACAATACAAAAACCCAAATGTAAAGAATTTTTTTTAAATATTTTACGAGCGTTTTCGTTTGTTAACAATGGCACGCACAATTTTGGACTACAAAACAATGGTTTTTCGACTCAACTAGAAGATTAAAATAAGATTGAATAAGAATTTAAAATAAGATCCCGCAATATGTACTTTCATTATAATGCCTGGGCCATTAACCAACGGGAGTTTCGTGCACGAATTGTTAAATAGAGTTTGGTAAGTGCATTCCAAAATACACGTCTCTCCTGTGTTTGATGTGTCCAGTATTGCGTTTTACCAATTCCGATGTTATAATATCAGTTCTATTTTCTTTTTGTTTTTGCAGCAGGTGGTTGGTATAATTGTAACAATTTGTGTTGTAGATAAAACAAGACTTATTTCAGGTTGAGGGAGTTTTTGGACACCAATTTCGGACACCAATGTGGTTCATGGTTATCGTGGTTACAGCAACTCATCCGAAACATGTTACACGAGCAAGGCCATGAGCAGGAAAAAATTCATAAGTGCCGAATTGCATTCAGACACTAAGGTGAAACTGGAGATACCGTATTTTGTCGATTTAGAACTGCGCTTAATGCGCTTAATGCGCTTAATGCAAACTGCAGCCGGAGGGCGCGGCGCCTATATCGTTTTTCTGTAAACTACGCAAACGTATTGCAAACTACAGCCGAGGGTTGCGGCGGCAATTCGAGGGCGGCGCTAAATCGACAAAATAAGGTAGTTTAGAACATGATTTGGAATGCACCTACAGTTAAAAATTTTAGTTTTGTAAATTTGATCTTACGTTTTTCGTCTGGCAATTTCTCGTAAGTTGTCACAGGGATCATTACTTCAGGCATGTCCTCATCTTCAGGAGGTTCCTGGTTATTGGTGATTGGATTTCTAATTGGTATTTCAATATTTGCATAGTATCCAGTCGGTCGCCGGTTAGCTAGATTGGCCATATTTGGTTTTTTTCTATTGTTTAAGTGATCCTTTGCATTGATTTTTGCAAATTTCCCAATTACTAAGAAGAGAAAATGAAATAAAATAAAACACTAGATATTCAATTTAACCCAATCAGAAGTTTTGATTAAAAAAATAAGCTTAGGATAGGTTAAAACAAAATGTTACTAATATTATTGTTGTGTCTAACCTCTTGGTGGTGGTATGTTGGTACTGTTGGAATTGGTAGATGCATCAGATGATGTTGAATACTTTTTAACAAAGAAAGAAAGATAATTTAATTTCAATATAATCTTTCAATATAAATTACTTGTCTGGCAACTACATCCGTCTGCTGATGTTTATTCCATCTGTGTCCATTTTGTCCTGGAGGCTGCTGTAATGACCAATTTCTTGTGTCTGCATCATTATTACCATAGGTGGTATTCTCATATCCTGAAGAGTCATCATCATCATCACTGTCATATTCTTGTAACTCCTGTTACAATTGAAATGTTCACTAAATTACTAACTGATGAAGAAATAGATAAATTGAAAAATTGAGCGGGTCCACCCATTTGATTTTTTCCTTTGTTTTGCATCTTCCAGAGCAAACTTGGTCAAATTTTTAAAATCGCATAAGCACAAATCAACAACTTTGTGCAGTTTATATGACGATATCATCTATACTGGTTGACTTATATGGGAGAGAGAGAGAGAGAGAGAATATGGTTTATCGATGCTATAGCGGCAACTTAGGCCATACACATCATAATCTGACTTTATTCTGGATCTATAAAGGACACTTCCCACAAAACAAAAACACGTCTAAACAACATTCAGAAAATAGTTTTTATAAACATCAGAAATGTTGATTCAATATAAGAATGTTTTTTTTATCAACATTATTTCAACATTCAAACTTAACAAAAATGTTGATTTAACATTAAACGGATGTTGCATATCAACAACCGATATTTCCGATCATCTAACAGCCCATATTAAATATGGGTTGTTAATATGCAACATTCAGTAGATGTTGTATCAACATTTTGATACAACAATCAAACAGTGGAAATATCGGTTGATATGCAACATCCACGTAATGTTAAATCAACATTTTGTTATGTCTGAATGTTGCAATAATGTTGATAAAAAAAAATTCTTATATTGAATCAACATTTCGAGACGTTTATAAAAATGTTGTTTAGACATTTTCTTGTTTTGTGGGTTATCGATGTGCTAAGGAGGTCCAGTCTAGAGGACTATTAATAACAAGACATATATACGGGGGTGAGTCAATAATTATTCGCAATGATTATCTAATTTTTTTGATGTCTTAGTGTTTGTTGCACAAGCACTTCTATATGTGGTCATTAGGTGGACGTTTATGCTAAGTGTACTTTAGGTATCATTATTTTCTTCGTTGGTTCTTATATATACATCTTAATACATTTGTATTTTTTACTTACGTAGTTGGAATCTCTCTCCTTTCCAAATGGATTGTCATACTTTTCTTTAAATAATTGGTAGCAGCTTATCATTTTTACCACGAAAATAATCTTCAAAGAAATTTGAGTGAAAACTAGTATGTACCGTAATTCTTCGACCAAAGTTATAGCGACATTTAACCTTCGGCCAAAGTTTTGTTGTGCACTGTATATCATACTAAATTACTAATACTTACATTAATAATCCAATAGATACCAAGTTTTGAGCAATATATAGGTATAAAAAGCCAACTTATTGCTAATGAAAAGTTATCCCATTGATTTGAAAAATTCTACAATAAATGAATAATTTGTAGTTATATACAGTATAATCAAAAATCAGAACTGTAGTTGAAGAAGACATGTTGATGATGTTGGCATACTTGAAAATTGAAATCAGCATTTGTTAGACGTGTTGTGAAATACATTGTGGTAATTGCATCAGTGGCACAAATTATGACAGTCACAGAAATATACGGCACCAAATGTTTATAATTATTCTGTGAGGTAAAGAAAATTATGAATGAGTACAGTACCATTAAAACTGAATATTCTTGAGATTGTAGCCGGTACTTTTAACTTCTTGTAATTATGGCTAGTTGCTAACAGAAAATAAGTTGGATGCTACAGTTAAGATGGCTACTTTGTGCTGTAGGCTTATGGAAATCTTAAGATTTGCAAATCTCACACTTTGGACACAAATTATGCAACTTTTTCATTTCAGAAAAACGATCAATCTAAACTTTATTCAACAATTTGTGAACGAAACTGAAAAATTAACTTTTTTACATTGTACTAAAAGTTTATATCATGGTATTTTATTTTAATTCTCTAAACTCCGTTTCCAAAACATTGCTAGAGCCAGCAATTTTTTAGTGCACTTAAAAAAATAATTCAAAAAATGACCATAAAAGGGCATAAACAAACATAAACGAACATAAAAATGACCATATATGGCAGTTTTTCGTGGTTTTTGTATTAATGCGCAAACAAACAGGCTCCAACAAATGGGAGTTTCTCGCAATGTTTTGGAAACAAAGTTTAGTCGAGCTGAGTTGAAAAATCATTGTTTTGTATCCAAAAAATGTGCGCAACACTACAAAATCCCAAATGTAAATAATTTTTTAAAATATTTTACGTTTGTTAACAATGGTATGCACTTTTTTGGACTAGAAAGCAATGATTTTTCGACTCAACTCAACTAGAAGATTAAAATAAGATACCACAATATATACTTTCAGTACAATGCATAGGTCATTAACCAATGGTAGTTTCGTGCACGAATTGTTTAGTTGAGTTTAAGGAACTTCAGCATGGAACTTCAGCATAGAACTGGCACTAAGTGCTATTTTTCAAAGTGATTAAAGTAAAAGTACCAGGCACAAAATCTTTACTGTTTTCTTACAGGAATGTTATGAGCAGCCACAAAAATGTCAAGTAAAGAAAATATCCATACTACATCTAATGCACAGTATATTGCAAACCATGCTGTATATCCTGTGAGAAAAATATTAATATTGGATAGTATGAATACAATAGTATGTTAAAACCACTTGTTTTAATTAATTTTAAACAGAATTTGTTTAGTTTTTATTTCTACCTGCTTTTCCAGCATACAATTCCACTTTAGTCCTGACTGCTTGAATGAAATCCGGAAAATTGCTAGTTGATATTGATGACGAATCATTTGTGGGATGGATTGTAATTGTTTCCTCTATTTAGTAAGTCATTAAGATTTTATTATTTATACACTATTCTCTGTGAAGTTTTGTAATTTGACCAACCTGTAGTTGTTAATGTCAGAGGGTCTACAGTAGATGCGTTTAAGTCATTGGTAGTTGAAATTATAGAATTGGTCTCAGCAGAAGTAATGACATAAATAGTAATGAGAACAGCTAAACCAAAACAAGCTTCAACCTGAAATTAGTAAATAACAAATGTTAAAAAAAATATTAACAATAATACCGTAAGGCGGGGCGATTCGGGTCGATTTTTTGTATATTTTGATATGACCAGGAAAAGGTCGAGTGAAATTCATCTATTTAAGACCAAAAAAGAATTTTATTAAAACGCCCGTAATAATCATATCATAATTTTTCAAACAAATAATAAATAATAATAATAATAATAATAACAATAATAATAACTTTTTATTCCTATAAATTGTCAGTGGTCAAGAACCATACGGCAAACTAAATCAAATACAGCTATATAAGAATTATAATGACATTTGAATGGTTTTTCTCCAGTATGAATTGTTAAATGTGTGTGGGATACAGATGTCGATTGACCAGTTGGGTATTTGGGCGTGTCCTGCCTGATAAGCTGGTGGGTCGTTTTCAAAAAATAATTTGACAACGAGAACTTAATTCAAATATTTTACAACAACGAGCGAGAGAGCTTTTGCCGAGAGAGAGAATATTATCTTTAAGGAGTTTAGAATTTTCAAATTCTCGAAGTGTACCATACTCGCTTTATGCTGGGCGCAGACATGCAGCGATTCGCAACTTACTCTTCAACTTTATAATCAAAAAATACTAATATTAAGGAATAAATCTCATACGGTACTATTATATGAGTTAATGGTGGAATTAACTAAGTATTCAGTGTGGATATTCCTCGAGATATTCAGTACTGAGTTTACTCCCAGCAAAATGGAGATCGCCATCATCAGGTGCGTCATGTAGTAATCTTAATTTTCTTTTATTACCTCCCATCTAAAATTAGCTTTGACTTCAGTTTTCAACAGTTGAATTGAGGAAATATTTTTGAATTATTAATTACGATGAATAAGGAAAAATGTTTTGTGGTTTTTTTTGTACTGAGAAAAGATTTATCTTGTTCTTGGTTTGAGTTGGAGGTTATTAAGAATTAGAAAACTTACTAATGAAATTCCGGCTACAGTGTATAAAAGTGTTCTCTTCTTTCTGGGTTCAACAACCATACCTGGAAACAATAGGTTCCGAATAAAGGTAAACTCGCATTTAATCTAGTTACTGAAACATAAAACCAGCAATATCTGATCGGGTGATAAAAATTCCTCCCTATTTACGCTTGCAACCTTTGTTCTATATCAGATGCTTTTGTGATAGCAGTTTATCTTGCAAGTGCCATCGGAATTATTAAATATTTGAAATTTTCCACGTAATATCCAATCAGTGTTGTGAATTTTTTTTTTTGGTTTTTGGGAGGGGGATAACGAAAATTTCTTGGAAATTACAAAAAAAACAAAATTTTAAACCGAAAATTATCATTATTAAGTAATCTATAATGAATGACAAATTCTTGGATATAACTTTATATAAAATCATGATGTCATTTTTGCAGTTTGCAATGCGTACTTGGATATGTAGTTAAACAATCAACAACAACAAGGACAAATTTAGATAAGCATTTTAAATTTAAATTTAAAAATTCGTCCAATTTAATGGACATCCTCAGTGGGGCATACTACAACTTTATTTTACAAGGAAAAAGAAATTTGAATATACTAGTATACACATTGGGAGTATTTAACAATTCCAAGTTAAGATTGCTACTTAATGAATGGACACTTGGAGTCAATGGTTAAATGGTCATCATACCTGGAGTTATCTCAACGTATTTGTACAAGATTGCTTACTGCTCGGTGTTGTTGATCTCATCACCTTGGAGGACTGTCTTTGGGATAATTGATATTTTAGGCAAATATAAAATCACTTTTTTTCTGGAGTCTGGCTTGTCCGGATCTAAAGACATAAATTCTCATTCTCATTTTCAATCTTGTTCTCAGTGCACCATAGTTACAGTTAATTAAACTACGGGATTCGAGACCGTCAAGAGTAGTTCTGTTTTCTGGCAGTCGGGATGGTTGCTTTACTAGCCCCAATCATGGGCTTATTAGCCAAAAACTGCAATTTTTGACCCAAAAAAATTTTAAGCTCAGGGCATGAAATACGGTGACTCCTGACTCAATGTAATCCTATACATTTTACGAAATACGGAATTTTTTACTCAAAGCATCTTCAAAAACAAAAAATAAATAAATAAAAATAAATAAATAAATAAATAAATCAATCAAAAGGAGTTAAATATTTATCAAATTCCTAACCTGTTTAATCACATTTAACTTATAAAATTATTCAAATTAAAATCACAATAAACCACAAAATAAAAAATAAAAATTCAAATTGTCCGCCGCATCAAAGGCGCTGCTGGCTAAACTCCTCATCAATTTTCCTTCTTTTCAAAGGTGGCGGACCAAAATCATTATCTGCGAGCTCCAAATTCGCTAAATCAAGACGGTTCGGATTCTGTCTCACTCCAAACAAACCAAAACTCAATTTTTTCCGTTTTTTTCCCGAGACTTGACCCTCTTTTATCCGTTGATAAGGCGCGATTAAACATCGACGTTGCTACGACGCCATTTTCTTTATCCCACCGGTCAGTTCTAGACCATAATGCGCGTAACCCATTGAAAATCCCGCGAAATATCTTCGGTTTTGCTATTTCCTCGCTTTCCGAAGCGTCTTCTTTCGATGCCACGAAATTCGTACTCATTCGCAATTCAGTTGACAGTTGTCTTCGAAAGAAATTCCTTTCTAGCACTTGGCGGCGTAGTGACTTTTGTCGAGGTAGTGTTAAGTTCTTATTTACAGGTGCCGTTGACCACAGTTCTCGCTACCACAGCACGCAGCGTGTACGGTAGTTTAGAAGTGGATCCGGGTCGCGCAGTGTGGGCACGAGGGTGTTGCGGTTCCTTTTTTCAATAATAATTATATTGTTTAAAAAATTTAATATTCAGATTTCAAAATTAAAAGAAAAAAAATTTTCTAGATATTTATTTAAATTTCTGTAGAAAAAAAAATTATACAATTGGAATACATTATTATGAAAGCCTTGATAAGGAAGACGTTGGTTTTGTGCTACGTTTGCTGTTTATATATGTAAAGACTTACGAAGGAGAGCGTATAAATAGAAATCCTGCAACGATGTTTCACTCTATTTCTTCTTGTTTTTACCCAAAGTTAATGTAAGGGATTGTTGGGATTGAGCTAGTGTGACTTTAAGTTTGTTGAATGTGTTGATTTCATCTTCGAGGTGTTTCTTAGCGTCTTCCAGTTTCTTTTTCTCGTCTGCGTGTTGGCGTTTCAGGTTGTCAAATTTGCCATGGAGCTGTTTGAAATTTAGAATTAATAATTGGAAGGTTATGATATATAATGATAAACCTCTTTTTCGGCTTCTTTCAATTCGGCTTCTTTGTCTCTAACGCGGGCGACAAATAATTGGCGCATTTCGTCTTCCTTGCGTTGCAATGCCTTTGAAAACGGATGAAAATATTCTCAAAAAAATCAAATTTTGTATTTTTTCAAATAAAATTGCAAATTTTGGACAAAAATTTAAAAAATTTTCATACAGAATTTTCCGAAAAAAAAAGAGCAAAATTGTAAATTTTCCGGAAAAATGAACGTTTTATACCTGCAAATGCTCCTGACGCTTTTGTTCATACGTCTCTTGGAAGCTTATCGGCTTATTATCAGCATCGACATCAGAAAATCCCATCTGTTCGAGATGCACGCGTCGGTACAATTCGTAATGTCGCGTATGAGTTTGTTCGCGCATATCTTCCATATTTGTACGAATGAGCATCTCACGAAGTTTCACGTAATCACAGTGAGTCTCGTTCTCCACTAAAAAAAAAAAATCATTCAAAATTCACTCGAATTTCACGACAAAATTTGGATAAGTTCGTAAATATTACCTTGAACAATTCCCCACGGATATTGACGCGCACGAACCATTTTATTTCCAGCTCGAACGAAATCGGTGCTACCGACAACCGCGAATGGCAAGTGGCCGTTCATGCTGGAGTTCACTTCGCTCACAGTTTCGTCGTCAGTTGGAAATTGGTAAATCTGCACGCCATTGCTAACCAATTCGCTCATTATCTGAAAAAGTTTGAAAAAATTTCAATCTAATTTTAATTTTGTTGAAATAAAAATACTGTACTACCTTAATTTTGAATTTTTGCAGTTCGGTCTTAGTTATCGTATCAGCTTTAGCGATGATCGGAATGATGTTAACTTTACTGTCGAGTTTCTTCATGCAAACTAAATCAATGGCTTTCAATCTAAAACAACAACGAAGCAATTAATTCAACATCTTCACGTATATTTTCTAAATAATTTTTATTTTTATTTTATTTCGGTAGTTACCCGTGTCCCGTTGGACAAATGAAGTAAAGACACAAATGAATTCGCGTATCGTGATAAGTCGAAAACGATCTTTTAATTTTCAACTCTTCCTGCAAATACGCTTCGAACTTAAAATCGATGTAGTCCACGATCGATTTAAAACTGTCCTCCTTATTGATTTGGTCTCCATACCCGACCGTATCGACGATAGTCAGCTTCAAACGAACATTACTTTCCTGCAATTCTAATTTAAAAAAAAAAATTTAAAAAAATCAAATTAACATAAAATTTCATCGATTTTGACTATATTAAATTATAAAAAGAAGAAAAAAAATATCAAAATGACATCATTTTATACCATAAGTATGCGCTTTCAACTTCACTCCGGGAAGATTATGCGGACTAGCGGTCGATTCAAAACTCGTATTGAATAAAGAATCGACTAAAGTCGATTTTCCAACCCCAGTTTCACCTAAAATTAAAAAATATTTATTTTCATTTGTATTTGTATTTTTTTAATTTTTTTATATGTAATTTTCATCTTACCAATGCAAAGTATGTTGAACGTAAAACCCCCCTGTACGGATTTGTTTACTAATTGGTCAGGAAGACTGTCGAAACCAACGTGTCCAGTCAATTTCAATGCACGAATCTGCTCAGGGTTCTGAAATATCAAATGAAAAATACGTTATGTCTTAATCTCATTCATCATCTGGCGACTGGGCCACTCCTTTATGAGGTGAATTCGATTCCTACTCACAGTCGGACGTTGAACATCCACTGCGGCCATTTTGGGTGTCGCGGTGCCGGATTAGTGATTCCACAAAAGAATTGTTTTTGAATCGGTGTAAAATGATTGAAAAATTCGAGGTTCTTGTAATGGAAACAGGAAAAGCCGCGGTGAGTGATGATAGTACTCTCGATACCGCCGCGTTAAATCTAGGATCTGTCCAACTTTCTATACTATTTAAAACATATTAAAATTATGTTATTTTTTTAAAATTAATAGTAATAAAACATGAAATAAGGAAATGGATGAAATTAAACAAAAATAAAATAAATTTAAAGAAAAAAATAAAAATCGTTTTATGGTCTTATTTATGAGTCGTTCGGGTTTTAGATTTTTTTAAAAATAATTATTATTTTGGCAAAATAATTGAAAATAATTTTTGGAAGACAATTTTTTGAATTTTTGATTGTTTAATAGTCATTTCGATGAAAATTTTGATGAAAATAAGAGCGCCAAACATCGGAAGTGTCAATAATCGGTATCAATCAACGACTTCATGTTTAAAGATGGCGGCTGTCGGTGGTGTCGGCTCCGTGTTTGTGTTTTGGTTAATTTTCTAACTGTCGGCGGGCAATCGGAGTAAATAGAATTTTTTGACAAGTGAAACAACGAGCTCGATAATGACCGAATCGAGTACGACAGATGTTGGCGACGTGAAACGTCCCGAAGACGTGGTCAAAATGCCAATGAACGATAAACTGAAATTCGCCGTGTTGATCGGCTTAATCGAAGTTGGCCAGGTGTCCAATAAGGAAATTGTCAATACCGTACTTCATCTAGTAAGTATATCTTTTATTTAAAATAAAAAAAAAAAATTACAAATTTATTTTTTTTTTATTGAATTTTGGAAATTTCTGAAATCCTACGCCTCAATTTACTCATTTAACATTTGAATAAATTCAAATTAAAAGCTTTTCTTTACCGCCCACGACTTATTTAAGCGAAGAAAGTTTCCATGGTGTTTTTCCGGTCGATAAACCGTGAAAAACTGTGGAAAAAAAAAATGTGGAATTTAATGATTTCGGAAAAATGTCTTCTCTAGTTTATTTGAATATGAAATAAATAAGCTTTTAAAGTTGTCACATTTTATCATTATTGCAAAAGTGTAACAATATCATATAAAATTTTAGTAAACAGGTATCGAGTGGAAAGTGATTAATGAAAAATGAATTTTCCAGGTGAGTTGTGGTGAGGGTTGCGGGTATATAGTGGCAGATGTGAGGTAGAATTAAAATGTGAAATGTTATTTTATCAACGGGATGTTTGTTGAATTGTTGAGAATGTTGCGAACGGGAGAATAAGTAAACCGGAAATGATTTGCTCTTTGATTAAAATGATAGAAATAAAAAGATAGGAGATAAAAAAATAGTATTTTGTATAATTTTATGCACATTTTGAATGAAATAATGAAAAAAATTATTGTTTTTTTTGGTTTTAAGGTGGAGTGTTAGTTTTGGTTGTTTTCTGCATTGACCACCAGGGGATTGGAGTTCATTTTCATTGAATCCAGTGATTGGTTTATCACTTTTTCTAAAATATAAATATTTTGCTTTGTGTTCTGTGAAATTGTGGTATCTTGGACTTTCTGCCTTCTAAGATTAAGAAAAAGAAAATCGGTTAGATAAATCGAAATTGCTAACTATGGTGCAATGGTCAGGTATTGGATTGATCGCGTGTAAATTACTCTAGTTAGATGCACACGCTTTTCTGGAAAATGACGTCATTATTTCTCAAGTGGAAAAGTAAAAAAATGGAGTATTCACTCTAGTTTCCACTTTTCCACTTGATAAATGATGACGTCATTTTCCAGAAAAGCGTGTTCTCGTAAACTTAGTAATTGATACAAGCAGGAAGTATAGAGAAAATAACTGTTTTTAAGCGTGTAAATATTTACCAGTAATTTATACGAGGGAATATAAGCTGGCTTTGACATTGGCAATATCTTGTATATTTATATTGCTATTACTATTACTAAAGGTTGGTTCACATCTGTGCTCTGATAAGATAAGGGGATTAAATATTCACAATCAAGTTTTCAATAGGGGTTATAATCTATTTTTAAAAATAAAATATATTCTTGTTTCCATATGTTCCAAGTGCACAAAAAATTGGCTATTATGTTAGGTTCCCACTTGGCAGAAAGTCAGACAGAAAATTTTCTGCTGCAGAAAATTTTGAGAGAAAAGTATGTTTTTCTGTCGTTCGTTTCCACCTGTGAACTGAAAAGTGGCAAAAAAGTGCAGAAAAGTAGAATTTAAAAATGGATGCCAGCTAAGTAAGGCAATTTGTAAACACTGCTGCTTTCTACACTCAAAATTTTCTGCTGCAGAAAATTTTCTGTCCGAGTTTCTGCCAAGTGGGAACTAAGCATTGTAAAGGTGCATTTTCGTTTGCGAGAGAATTTCTCGCGCCACAAAAAAAATCGCGCCACAAAAAAATCGCGCCAACAATCGCACCGCTCTAAAAATCAAGCTCTGGCTTGAGCATTTTCATTAGAGCAAAAAAAGGCCACTTCTCGCTTTCAAAAATTTTGTAAAAATCAGTTGCCATTTCATGGAATATCCATTAGTTTGAAATGTTTAGCATCAAATATTGCTGAATTTATTATTTTTTGGCTTTTCTAGATGTGGATGGCTTTGATTCATCAAGATTGAAAATTCAGGTGGGGAAAAAAAATCAGCGCCATTTGCAATTGTTGGTGGAGCCTGTTCAAATGCCAGGCACAAATCACTTGCTATTGGTCCAGATTGTCACATGACGCGATTTTAGGCGCGATTTTGTGAGTAAAGCTAGACTTGTCAGAAGCGCGCGAGAAACTGAATCGCGCCAACAATCGCGCGCCTTTGCAAGTCTAGCTTGCATGAAAATGAACAAGCGTGCGATTTTTGTCGCGCGATTGTTCAAAACTAAGCGCGAGAAATGACATTTCTCGCAAATGAAAATGCACCTTTAGGCTAGGCTTTACTTTTTGTACATTATGGGAGAGTAATACCACGTTCGCACTAGACACACGCTAGACAACATTTGAGCTAGCTTAGCTTAACAGAAACTAGCCTAGCTTTTGTTGTCAAGCCAGACTGTTCGCACCTATAAATATTTTAAAGGTAATGCTGGCCGCAGACATGCAGTGATTTCGCATCACGGCCGATCGCTGCTACCTCTGTGCATGCGCACAAAACGTCACTTCCGTCGCGCGACAGAACATTCTACTTTTGAAAAAAGTACAGCCATCGTGTACTTTTGCCTGGCGATACAAATTGCATCCAATGAGATGCGAGTATTTTATCACGTGTTCTAATTGCTTACTTATGACATCATTTTGGAACAATATTTTGGAACAATGTTCCAAAATATTTGTTGACATATTGCTTCTCGATTCGCAGTAGTCTGCTGTAGCAGAGGCGATTTTTGTTGCGAATCGCGAGGCGAAACACCAAGTGATGCGAAATCTCTGCATGTCTGCGCCCAGCATGATTCACACACTACTTACTATGTAGCAATAAGTCCATGAATAGTAAACAAACTACAATGTTGTTAAATTAGAAAACAACACGAGAACACATTGAAAATAAAGTTGGAAATCAATGGCTTAATGTTCTCATAACTACAGCACTTGGTGAAAAACAAACAGCCCAGACTCCATTGGAGCCCGGACCGGGACTTGAACCCAGATCCCCCAATATTGCCGGTTGGGTGCTTTACCATTAAGCTACCTGGGACTCCAACAGAATCAGAGACTGAATGTTACTTCACCACTCCACTTCCTTCACCATTTGATGTCATTTATTAGACGACAGACATCACTTCGTTGCCATGGACAAT